>CM053788.1:195123730-195196230 GCA_028749045.1 Cupressus sempervirens
ACACCTATTGGTAAGTATATTCCTCTTTCTCTCTCTCATTTTTCTTATTTTTATTTCACTTGAGCTATTATTTCTTAGGGGGATTTTGTACACTTGGATTTATTTTATACAAGAGACGATGAGGACATTCCTCAATGAACCCATATTAGATGTACGTGAATTAGTAAATAATTATGATGAATTACTTGTGAGAAATGAAGATGGACTTTCCTTGAGAGTAGCAAGAGGTGATGAGGACATTCCAGTTACTTTAAAGATTGATCCCTTCTTAAAGATTTTAGATTTTAATGGGGAATTTAGATGTTTGGGGGTGAGGCCAGATGAGCTTCCACTTTCATGTGGTTGACCCTGATTAGTAGAGAATATTAAACTATTCTCAAAACCAACTGAAGCTCAATATTAACCTTATATGATTACATGACAACTAACTGTGTGAATCTCTTGGTTTCAGGAAATGCAGAGTGAGGCCATACCTTAATATACAATCTCAATTCATATGCATATTGTTGATCTCAGATTGGTTTTGACAATTGAGTGTCAACACACTTAAGACATTTACTTAGTTTATGCCAAACTGATAATGTATGTTGAGTATAATATGTAAATACAAGATTGTGTTGAGTTGCAATGAGTTTTGAGTCACTCAAGTACCAAGAAAATAGACCATGCCAAGTGATTCAAGTGCTGAATGAAAAGTAGATATCAAGCAGTTCAAATGCCGAGTCAGAAATAGAACTACAATATGTGTCAAGCATCAGTAACTTCAAGTGTCAAGTAACAAAAATTAGACATA
The DNA here is from genome assembly GCA_028749045.1 of Cupressus sempervirens. Classification (NCBI taxonomy): domain Eukaryota; kingdom Viridiplantae; phylum Streptophyta; class Pinopsida; order Cupressales; family Cupressaceae; genus Cupressus; species Cupressus sempervirens. The sequence continues at coordinate 195,124,524 of CM053788.1, forward strand.
TTTGTTTGTGATTACACAAATAACTATGTAAACTATTTTAAAGCCAACATAAGGTTAGATTTCAATTCTTTAAAGATAAGGACAAATTTATTTGTAGAATCCCTATGCATTTGCATGCAACCAATCAAAAAATAGGAAGGATTAAGCAGCAAAAAGAATGAATCTCAACCATAGATTCATTGCTAACCCTAAGCCACCAAAGTCTTTATAATGAAGATGAAGCCCCAACAATTAAAATGAATCAAGAGAGTGAAAGAGATCATGTTACAGGAGGTAACAAGGGGTGAATGATTGAATTTGTTCACAGAGCATTCAAGGTGACTTAGCAGTGAGAGTGAATTGCAAAATCAATTGGAGGAGAACAAAGAACAAGAAGATATAGCATTTTTTATATCAGATCAAAGAGGGTCAAGAAGGACATTTTAAAAATTTGATCTTTAATCAGGCAACTAGAGCCAATAATAAGATCTATGTTGAAACATCCTAACAGGTGATTTTAGTTAAATCTCCTAGGTGGAGTAGTCCTAATAGGCTATTGTAAATCCTTTAACATGGTGACATTCCAAGTGGATGTTCTAAAGTCCTTTAGCCATGCACACTTCTAGCAAGGTGTTGAAATCCTCTAACAAGGTGGGAATTAATAGTCTTTGTAAGCCTTTAACAGGGCAGGCCTTTCACAAGACAAATCATGTTTCATGGTCAAACCATTGTAACCTTAATTGGCTACACTTTATTGCTGTAGTAGCGAAGATTTGTGGGTGTCATCCCCACCCTAGTTTACCTTCTCATTTGGAGGGTTTCTGGTTAATCATATCCAGTGTTAAGTGTGTGTGTTCAATTACAAACATGTTTTAGATGCATTTACTTTTCATGTTATTTTTCAGTTCATATATCACATGCATTTAATAAACCGTGAAAGTTTTAATAGCTAAAGTTTAAACTTTTGATTCACCCCCCCTCTTAGAAGTACATGTTTCTCATTTGTAATTCCAACACATACAACATTAGGTGCAGCTAAAAAATGCAATAGGTTTATATTTTTTTGTCACGAGTCTTTCTTTAGGTATTTTAAGTTATAGACCATCACAAAAATTCTCTTGGCTATAGTAGCTAGAGTTCTAATGTTCGTGATGGTCTATAATTCAAAAAACTAAATATACCTATTATATAAATGTAATCGTGCTACATTTTTTCAGCTGCACTGCTATCCATACATATAGAATGTAGTTGCATGTGTGTTCTTTATTCAAAGTGGCAGATTCTTATTTTGGATGTGACGAAAAAATGACATGCACCAGAAGATGGGAAAATGATGTCACTTTTGAAGGTTTGGAACCTTGTTTTGTACTTTAAAGATTGATAATTTCTTAAAGATTTTAGATGTTAATGGGGAATTTAGATGTTAGGAGGGGGGATAGAGCCAAATGAGCTTCCACCTTTGCATGGTTGGCCATGATTAGTAGATAATATAAAACTATTCTCAAAACTAAGTGAAGCTCAACATTAACCTATTATTGGATGACAACTAGCTGTGTGAATCTATTGGTTTTAGGAAATGTAGAAGGATGCCATAGTTCAATATGCAACCTCAATTCATATGCATACGACATCAGGTGAAGCTAAAAAACCCCAAGAAATTTGCATTTTTGTTAGAGGTTTTCATAGACCTATTAAATAAATGTAAACATGGTGGGTTTTTTAGCTCCTTCTATTGTCCATGCATATAAAACATAGTTGCTTGTGCATTCTCAATTTAGAGTGGCTAAATCTTATTTTGGATGTGACAAAAAAATGACATCTACTAGAAGATGGGAAAATGATGTCACTTTTGCAAGTCTAGAACCTTCTTTTGAACTTTAAAGATTGATCCTTTCTTAAAGATTTTAGATGTTAGTGTAGAATTTAGATGTTAGGGAGAGTGGTAGGATTGGGGAAAAATGAGCTTCCACCTTCATGTGGTTGGCCCTAATTAGTAGAGAATATTAAACTATTCTTGAAACCAAGTAAAGCTCAATATTAACCTATGGTTGCATGACAACTAACTAACGATAATAAAATTAAGATTGTATTAGAGAGATGCATATTTTGGTTTTGATTATGCCATATTTTTGCATCAATATTTTAGATCAAAATCAGTTATTTATCTCCTCTAGCTCTTCACATCCTAATGATGGATCATAGTTGATGCAAAAATATGGCACACAATCGAATCCAAAATATGCATCTCTCTACTATGACCGATTGTGAAACTTTTTTCATGTTAATATTGTCAATTATCCTACATATTTTTTTTGGATTATCATAATTAGAAATAGATGTTCATCATGTTGGGTTGTGTTAGGAAGGATTACATTACTGAGAAATCATAAAAATTTGTCTCATGGACAAAAAGGAGAGTTTACCCATAGCTATCCATGGTTAAGGTCTAATATGACATTTTAAGAAAATAATGGAACTGAAACAATGTAGGTCTATTAGCTTGAATTTCCCTAGCCTTGCCAAACCACATGTAAAAAGGGATCTTAACTCATGCAAGTGGCTGAAACTTGGCATGTGGATGAAACTAAAATGTGAATTGGAGTGGAAAAATAGAAATGGGATTCATTTTCCACCAATTTTTTATTTAAATAATTTAGCAAGCCATCATAATTGTGATGCCTTGTTTCTATAGATAGCAGTCACACTAGCAACATTGCTATTATATCCCTATCACAATTGTGACAAAATATTCTGATAGATAACCATCACTTCCACAACAAGCCTATCACACAACCATCATAATTGTCATAAACAACTCTGATGGCTAGCCATCGGTCAACCAATAGACTAGAAGCTTATACTGTCACAATTGTGATAGTATATTATCGCAAGTGGGATGAAAGTAAGATGAGCTCTTGCCCTTGCATGTTACAAGCTGAAACACCTTTATTTTTCACATATGTGATAGACGCCTTTTTTGTCACAATTTGTGACAATAAAATTCTAACACCCATTTGATGGGAGCCAATTTGTGGTACTCTCACTTGGGCGACGAGTTGCCATTGTAATTGTGACGACCTTCTATCACAATTTGGGCCCTAATCTAGTAGTGTTATTGAAATCAAGAAAATCAAATACATGTAACTCATCAACCTTTTGTTTCAAAGTCTCAAAACTCGTATTAGCTGCACGTGTCCACTTGAAATCTTTTTATCTCCTCTCATTGTCTCAGTCATAGCATTACAAACATAATTGAGGTTCTTTATAAACTTCTTGTAGAAACTACCCAAACCATGAAATGATCTTACCTCACCCATATTCTTAGGTGTAGGCTATTTCAAAATTGCTTTAACCTTCTTAGGATCCATTATCAAACCATCATCTAAAATCACAAATCCCAAATGCATAATATTCTCTTGCATAAAATAACACTTTTTCAAGTTAATCAACTTCTCCTCTTTCAATCTTTGCAATACTTGTCTAACATGCTTGAGATGTTTTTCCTTAGTCATACTAAATATCAAAATATCATCCAAGTAAACAATCACAAACACACCCATAAATCTCTTGAGAACTTCATTCATCAACCTTATGAAAGTACCAGGTTCAAACCGAAAGTCGTTACCAACTATTCATACAAATCATCTTTTATCCTTAAAGTAGTCTTCCATTCATCACTTTCTCTAATTCTGATATGATTATAACCATTCTTCAAATCAATCTTGGTAAAATACTTTTCTCCACTCAAAGAATCCATTATGTCATCCATCCTTGGCATAGAAAACCTATATATCATTGTGATCTTATTAATAGCTTCAAAATCAGTACACATTCTCCATTATCCATTCTTCTTAAGTGCTAATACATCATACCTACAACACATAGGCTCAAAATTTATTTGATCAAAACTTTCTGTAACAACTCATGCACTTATTTATTAAGTTCTTCATTCTCTATAGGTGTCAATCTATATAGTTCTTTATTCAGTAAACTAGCTCTAGGAATAAGGTCCATAAAATTACATATACTTCTTACTAGTGGTAAACCATTAGGTATATCCTTTACAATAATTTCTTTATACTCATTTAGTGAAATTGCAATTTCTACTAGCACTTGGTCAATACTACCAACTTCTACTATCACTTGGTTACTACTAACCTATGTCACTCGGTTATCACTGGTACAACTTGGTCTTCTAGGAATTATGGAAAATAGATTTGATTCTTCTTCATTTCCTTTACAAATTGTTTCCCATTGATCACACAAACTTCAACAATAATACAATTAACCTCATCTAGACTTTCAATCAAAGGAAATAATACTTGCTTTATCTCGTTCACCCAAAGAGTATATTGATTCAGTCTTCCATCATGTATAGAATATTTATCATATTTCCAAGGTCTACCCAAAAGAATATGAAAAAAATCAATAGGCATAACATCACACAAGACTTGATCAAATTAATTTCCAATCTTGAACTTTAGAACACATTTTTCACTTACCAATATCTTATGCTCATCCTTGATCCATGAAACATGATAAGGTTTAGGATGCTTCAATCTCTACAACTCCAACTTTGTAATGAACTCTTTTGATACCAAATTTTTTTAACTTCCACTATCAATGATCACTTTGCAACATTTTCTAGTTGTCTTACATCTAGTCTTGAGAATAATTCTCCTTAGGGTAGTTTCTTCATCAATTCCCTAATTACATAAAGTTCTTATCACTATCAAATTTTCTCCAACCTTAGGTCCACATGGTGAACCCTCAAGATCTCATTGGATCACAACATTTCTATTATCTTGTTCATTCTCACTAGAGGATCTACACTCAAGGGATCTATGCCCTTCTTTTCCATATCTAAAACAATTACCATGAAAACCACCTCTAGAGTAAGAATTACCTCTCCCTTGGTAATAATTACCACCTTTCCATTTGGTGTAGCCTTTTTCATCATTTTACCATTCCAAATTTCCCTTATCTTGTATAGAATTGTCATATCTTCTACCTTCTCCATAAGATCTACCTCTGCCTCTCTGGAATCTTCCACCTATACCTCTTTTTCTTTGTTCATGCTTCTTTGTCATGATCTTCTCAACTTTCAAAGAATATTGGTATGCTTCTTCTACACTTTCCAATTTCAAAAATTAGCTTATTTAAATTTGAATTCCTGATCTCAATCCATTTAGATAAATTGCAACTTTCTTAACCTCATCATCCACATATCTAGATCTAGTGTCTAATTTGTAGAATTCCTTAGTATATTCCTTCATAGTCATATCCTTTTGTCTCAAATTTTACATCTTTCTCAACAAGCTAACTTGGTAATCAAGAGGAAGGAAATTATTCTTCACCTTGTTTACCATTTTTAGCCAAGTCCTGATCTTCTCCTCTCCTCTCCTTTTCCTATCATTTTGCAAATTTTCCCACCATAATGAGGCATGAACTTTCAATCTAGTGATTGTGATTTTCACCTTCCTATTATAAGGAGTCCCTTCAAACTCACAAAACTTCTCCATATTAGAGATCCAATAAAATACAACATTGGTGTCCAATTTTCCATCATAAGGATCAACTTCTATAATAGGCTTTGAATGTGCCCTAGACAACACTTTGAACAATCTTTCCTCATCTTGATCTTCTTTAGGTTCTGGATTAGGGTTTGGTGCCATTACTTCATCATTAATCACATCATCAAGATGCACTCTTCTCCTCTAGGTTGTCTCTACAACATCTAATCTAGCTTCAATTTGTCTCAATGTATCCATAATAGTAGTGTCAACATTTCCTCTACTTCGAAACTGCAAGAATTTGGTATAGCTATGATACCATGAAGAATTTTCCTTAGGGAAAAATAATGCCAAGATCAAGAAGCACAAGAATAGCACAATATGGACCAAATAATGTATGGTCATAAGAATATGAAAATGAATAATTGATTATCTTTGGATATCAAATTATTCAATAATTGATAATTGATGTTGTATTGATGTACAAGTACACAAGAAGTGCCTATATATAAAGGCCTCTAGAATGCTTTTAGAATGACTAGAAGTTAGCAATATGATAAGCCTCACAACTAAGAACATGTCCACCAAGAGTGGATTACCCTCCATTGACCACATGAGTTAGTGTGATGATGAGAGGATAAGCCTACATAGGTGTGTCATGTATAATTATGTTGTAGACACCATGTGCTTAATTAAGAGTGCAAACAACTATGTTGTCTACATGAGAACTGAGTTAATTATGCAAACTCCAATGTTGTAGACATCATGTGCTAAATTAGAGTTGCCTACTTTTGTGTTATCAACATGACAACTCATATGAGTATGAAAACTCCTAGGTTTCTAACCTAATAAATAATAAAATTATGCATTTATCCTAAGTAAACTTAAGTGTAAATAATAATTATTTACACTAACACCCCCCTTAAGTGCAACTTAGGGGAATGCATTTAAGCTCACAAAAGCTATGATGAAATGTATAATGGGTCTTAGATACTAGGCCATGTTAGGTACCCAAGTACAAAGGAAATGTTGTACATATAATGCAATGCAATGCAATCTCATTGAAAATGGAGAAAGAGGGAAAACCTCATTGGAAAAACCTTCCCCCAAAAAGAGAGATAAGTACAATAAAGAAAGATGCACGTATCGATGGAGTAATCAAGACCCCCCTCATTATGATATACATAATGCATATACAATAGAGAATCCCTCCAAGAAATCCCCCCCTTAGTGAAGGATCTCCTAATGATGAGTGCTTGAAGACAAAAGAGAATCTAATGCATACAAACAACATTTCTCCCTTTAGGAAGAAGATACACCAAGTATAGGTGCACGTATGCTTCTCACTATGGATAGGAAGATGGAAGAGGAATCCATATGTAGTATGTTGTGGAAGCTACCTTTGAAGTCTAATCATATGTTTAAAAGTCCTCGAGGAATGTAGATGCCACGAACCAATATGATGAATTCCCAAAATAAGGTGGCAAATAAGGTAACATGTCCATGGATGAAACTGAATCAACCTCCAAAGATAATGAAGCATCCTGATAGAAAGATATGGGAAGAGAAGAAATGTCATCTCCCCTCAATGATGTATGTACACCCATGAAAGAAGCTCCTTGATGACTGAAGAAGATGGATGATGAAAGCTTAATGATGTCCCTCATAAAAAATGGTGCCATAGGTGTAGTAGAGAACACTCCCCAACTGATAGGAAGAATCCTCAAAAAATATGATGTCTAAGGAAATTGGAAGACAATCTCCAAAGACTGATATGACTCCTCATAAGTGAAAGAGTCCTTCTCCATCTGCTGTAAAGAAATGTCCACAATCATGTCAAAATAATCAAGTGGTTGAGGGTCAGAGTGTGCCCTTGCAATGAGTGAAGAAATCTCCTCAACAAAGAGAAGATAATGTCATCGATGATGTCTCCCACATCTTCAATGTGAGACTCCATGAACAACCCTGTAATGTATGGAAGGAAGTCATCCCATGAATTTGAAGTAGGAAGGTATGGTAATTCCTCTTGTACTGAATCGGAAGCATCTATGGCTGGAACTGGATCAGTAGAAGCAATGGAAGCATCATGAGGTAAGATCTCATTTGGAGTTGAAGGCACCATAACTGGAGTGACTAGAGGTAGAATATCCTCTAGAAATGGAGGAACTGTGGGGTTTCCATATGCTTTCCAAAGAGCCATCCAAATGTCATAAGGATTATTGAACTTGTCAATGACATCAAAGCAATATTTATTAACACTGAAATAAATGACATCCATAATTATTTTAATGGGTGTTCGATCATCAAAGGATTGTTCTTTGGAACATAAATAAGGAAATGCTTCCTTACGATCTCTTCTTAGATGATCAATTATCAAGGCACTCCATTTTTGATAGTTCCTCTTTGTCAAACTAGGTCTTACACCAAACTGACATGTGAATAAAACTCTATGATATCATTAAATGTATGCACCCCTCAAAATGAAAAAATAATTAGTTAACCCCCCCTAATGTATGATTTGGCACTTTATAGGTAGTGCATTTACAATAGGCCACTTTGTCAAAATGGACTTAGTGGACTTATAATTTTCTCTGTTTACAACCTACTCTTGTAGTTCAAATCAAGAACTTAGTAGTTTAGCTTAGATATACAACAATTTTGAGGCAAGATCTAAGAAATACAATGCAAAAAAAGGACCTTTTTCTTAAAGTGGTATTTCTATCCACACAAGCCTATAATCTAATTACAAGTCTAGAAAGTAGACAAAGAATTAAGCACTTTTTAAAAAAAGGAACCTAATTATCTATCTAGATGAGCCCATACTAAGCCTTTGATGTTTCAAAAATTGGGATTTATTATTTGTAGAAAAATTTAGGAATAAAGGTATCAAACATGCTACACCAATGTATAGATCACGAAATTCTACCCTAAAACAAAAAAAATTGCTCAAAAAAAGGAGTCCGTATGAGGGAGATATAGCTATTTGAAAATCACCTCTGTAATTATTTTTCCTGAATCGCCGCCGTCACACCTCCAAATATCAATTAACTCTAGATTTCACCTTAGATGTCCAATTTTGATATAACAAAAATTTATTTGGGGTATTTTGGACCTTCTAAATATGATGCCAATATCTAATTTGTACTAGCGAGCTCCAATCTTGTCCTGAAAAAAATCTCTCCTCTACAGGCCTGATGGCCAAAAACTTTTTTGAAAAAATGCATAGATCCAAAAAATAATATAGAGAAATTGTAGAGCTTGATTCTTTCTCAGTTGACCTCTTGAATCAGATTAATAAAATATTACTGTGGCTTGCCATGTTTTACCTTAAAAAATAAATAAATTAAATTCAGAGATCTAAAATGATCATACCAATTCTGCAAATCAGGCCTTTGGGTGTAGGTTTGCAAAAAAAAATTTGACTATGGACTAGGGTAGGAAAATTTATAGTCAAAATTTACCAAATCAATCCTCTAGACACAATGGTGAGGTCTGCTTTGGCTCTAGACACTCCCAATGGCTGTAGATACTCTAAATCTAAATTGAGGTCCTTAGAGAGGTGAAGCAAGAATGGTTTCCAATGGCTATGAAATGAAACCTCTATAGGAAAGTCACTTTTGATTATTATGCTCAACTATTAGAGGATGAACAAACTAAGTTGTAAACAATGGGGATTCTCAAGTCTTCAAAGTCTAAGGCATTGGTGGCTAATAATGAGGGTTCTCAAAATTCAGCTAGTTAAAGCTCAAACAAAGGAAAGGGACAAAAGAAGAAGTAGAAGAATAACAAAAAAGAGGATACAAAAAAGATAAAACCAACATCAAATCAATAAGGAAAGTCTTCCTCAACTACAAACAAGAAGGGGGACACTAATCAAGAGAAGAAAAAGTGTGCCTATTGTAAGAAGATGGGTCATGATGAACATCAATGTTATCATAAATAGATTGATGAGTAAAATAACATCATGAAGAAACACACTATTCCACTGCCTTATGCTTATAAAGAGAAAGGATCTTCATCTTTAGTTCTAAGGTCAAATGGCATGCTTTACTCACCAACACTATTAGTTAGGGATAATGGATCATTAATTTAGGTGCCACACATCATATGGGTGCATCAAAGAGAAATTTTTCTTCCATGACACATTCAGAGGTACCACACATCTTTGTAGGTGATGATACTAAAGTGGAAGTTGAAGGTAAAGGTGAAGTTGAGATGAAAAATGGAATGTTCAAGGATGTTTTATATGTTCCTAATCTTACCTCCAATCTTCTTTCAATCTACCAAATGACTCACTATGGAGGTAGAAATAAAGTTGAATTTCTTCCAAATTCAGTGGTAGTGAAAAGCATCAAGGATGAATCTATGATCATAATAGGTGAAGCTAATCATGATTCAAGGCTTTACACTTTCTCCTCCTTTGTGCTAACATCAAACAAAGAAGCCTTTTTTATTACATTCAAATGTAGAAAGAAAACTATGGCATAAGAGATTTGGACATCTCAACTACAGATATCTTCAGTAGCTTAGCAACAAGAAAATGGTTAATGGTCTACCTCAAGTACAATTTTTAGAAGGTGTTTGTTCAAGTTGCTCACTTTTTAAAATATCTAGAAAAAAGGTTCAAAAAGGGGAAGTCTTGGAGAGCACAATATGTTCTTGAATTAGTTCATAGTGATGTGGTGGGCCTATTTCTAGTGCTATCATTTGGCAAGTCATGCTATGCACTCACCTTCATAGATGACTACTCTCACTTTACTTGGGTTTTCTTCATGGCTCATAAGAGTGAAGTGTTGGAAAAATTTCTTAGCTTCAAGGCTCAAGTGGAAAATTAGTCAGGGAAAGCCATCAAAGTTCTTCGAACAGATAATGGGGGGAGTATGTGAACACAACACTAATAGACTTTTTCAATCAAGAGGGAATTGGCCTTCAACATTCAATACCATATATGCCACAATAGAATGGTGTTTCTAAAAGGAAAAATAGAACTCTCAAAGAGATGACCAGTTGCATGCTACTAAATAAGTCACTTGATCAAATCTTTTGGGCTGAAGTAATGAATTGTGCTAACTATATTCAGAATAGGAGTCCTCACAAAGCTTTAAATGGTATAAATCCTTTTGAAGCATGGACTGGAAGGAAACCTATAGTTAATAACTTTAGAGTCTTTGGTTGTCCAACATGGGCACAAATAGCTCCACAAAACTAAAAGTCATTAGAAGCTCAAAACAAAGCTTGCATCTTTGTTAGATATGCAGACTCACATAAATCCTACAAGTTGATGGATCTAGAGACACATGATATATTCTATGAGAGAATTGTACATTCTAAAGAAAGTTGTCCAAGCTTTACTTCTTCAACTTTTCCTTCTTCCTCCTTCATTGAAGAGAGTGATAGTGAAATCAATGACTTAGAAGATGTTTGTCCCCAACCAACACAGTGACATCATCCAGTTGAGATTGAGGATACTCCTACTACATCTTCTTCCAATATACCTAGATGGGCTAAGAAGACATTGGATGTAGCAGGACCATTGGCATGGAATCCTTTAGATAATAGGAGGACAAGATCATAGCACAACTCACTCCCACATGCTTATATTCAGTTGCTTCAGATCTACAATCATTTAAAGAAGCATCAGGTATTCTAGAATGGGATAAAGAAATGGAGGAAGAATATAATTCTCTTATGAGAAATGATACATGGGACTTAGTCCATCCTCCTAAGGGAAGAAAATTGGTTAGGTGTAAGTTGATCTATCAGACCAAACTTGCAGTGGATGGAAGTGTTGATAAACATAAAGCTTGACTTGTTTCAAAAGGTATTTCTTAGGTACCTAGCATTGATTACATTGGGACCTTTGCACCAGTTGCCAAGATGAATTCCATTCATTTGATAATAGCTATAGTAGTAGCTCAAAGTTGGGTTGTTCATCAGATGGATGTGAAAACTGCATTCTTGAATGGTGATCTACATGAGGAGATTTATATGGAGCAACTATAGGGATTCATACAGGATGCTCCCTTGGTTTGCAAATTGATAAAGTCTATCTATGGACTTAAACAAGCTCCAAGAGCTTAGTATGCCAAGATGGATTCTTTCCTTCTCTTAGCAGGGTTCACCATATGTCATTTTGATTTGAATATCCACATTCTTTAGAGGGATGATTCACATTTTCTTCTTGTGCTTTATGTTGATGAATTGATCATTACAGGGAGCATAACATCCATTATTGATAGTGTCAAGGATACTTTACAAGATAGGTTTTCAATGATAGACTTGGTTCTACTACACTATTTTGTTGGTATTGAGATGCATCAGTCTTCATCACAGATCACCTTATCACAACCCAAGTATGCTCTTGATCTATTTGCTCGATTTCGCATGATTGACTACAAGGCTGCACCTACTCCCTTTCTTTTAGGTGTTAAGTTAGAAACAAAGTGTTCCACTCCACTTGTTGATGGAACTTTGTATAGTCAGTTGGTTGGAAGCCTTATCTACTTTAAACATACATGCCCTAACATCTCATTTGCAATTGGCATGGTTTCTTGCTTCATGCAAGAGCCACATGAACTTCATTGGAAGGTAGCCAAAAAAATCTTGCACTATATCCAGGGTACACATACACATGGGAGACACTATGCAACTGGTATTGAACTTTAGTTAGTGGGTTATACAAACTTTGACTATGCAGGGGACCTTGATTCTCACAAGTCTACTTTAGGATAAATGTTTCATCTTGGTTCTGGCCCCATTTGTTGGTAGAGTAAAAAGAAGAACACCATTGCTCTCTCATTGACTAAGGCTGAGGATCAAGGAGCTATGACTACAGTGATAGAAGCTATTTGGTTGTAGCAAATTCTGAAGGAGTTTGGTTTTGATTTACCCAAACCCATAGTCATCCATTGTGATAACCAAAGTGCTATTGATATCTCAAAACATCTAGTGCAACATTAGAACACCAAACATATTGAGGTTCATATGCACTTCATCAGAGAGTTGATTAATGAGTAGTTCATTGCATTGTAGTATTGTCCTATTAAGCAATAGGTAGCAGACATCTTCACCAAGCCTTTCATAGAGGTCAAGTATCTAAATTTGCAAGATCTCTTTGGGGTGAGGGATTTTTCACTAGGGGGGTCACATGATTTTTCTCTTCTATATTTTACATATCTCTCTTTTTGGGGGAGGATTTTTCTCATTAGTTTTCCCTCTTTCTCCATTTGTAGAGAGATTTCATTGCATTTTAGCATTGCACTTGTACTTGGGTACTGAACATGGTCTAGTAGCTAAGACCCATTATGCATTTCATCATAGCTTTTGTGAGCTTAAGTGCATTCCCCTAAGTTTCACCTAAGGGAGGGTGTTATTGCAAATAATTATTATTTACACTTTACTTAAGTTTACTTAGGATAAATGCATTATTTTATTATTTATTAGGTTAGACCTAGGAGTTTGTGTACTCATATGAGTTGTCATGTTGACAACATAGTTGTTCACACTCTTAATTAAGCACATGGTGTCTAAAACATAATTTTATGTGACACACCTTTGTAGGCTTATCCTCTCATCATCACACTAACTCCTGTGCTTAATGGAGGATAATTCACTCCTGGTGGACATGTGCTTAGTTGTGAGGCTTATCATATTTCTAACTCCTAGACATTTTAGAAGCATTCTAGAGGCCTTTATATACAGGCACTCTTAGTGTGCTTGTACATCAATTGAATATCATATTGTGTTCTAATCATACTCTATTGGTCTATTTTGTGCTAGTTGTTGAGCTTATTGGTCTTGGGTGATTTTGTCCTAAGGAAAATTCTTACATGTTAGTGTAAATAATTATTATTTACACTTTACTTAAGTTTACTTAGGATAAATGCATTATTTTATTATTTATTAGGTTATACTCCTAGGAGTTTGTGTATTGATGAGTTGTCATGTTGATAAAACAAGAGTAAGAAACTCTAATTTAGCACATGATGTCTACAACACTGGAGTTTGTATAATTAACATGATCATACATTATTTGGTCCATATTGTGCTAGTCTTGTGCTTCTTGATCTTGGCATTATTTTTCCCTAAGGAAAATTCTTCATGGTATCATCGCTATACCAAATTCTTATAGTAGGTTCCCACAAGATCATAACCCTCTACAAGTTATAGGTCAAATCTATAGATCTATAATCCTGGAACCAAATTCAACTTAGGGTTCTACATGATCCAATCTTTACAAGGATGAATCTGAAGCTTTGATACCAACTGACGCAAGGAGGGAATGATTAGCTAGGGCTAAAGGAACACCTAACTATCCAAACACTTTGCTAAGTTAACAAAATGGAAGAAAACACATAGAGGACAACACCAAGGAGAGAGAGAGAGCACAACTTTTTGATTGATATATCAAATTATCAACATACTATTACAATATATAGTCCACAATTATAACTGAGAGGCGGGGTGTGTGAATCAGTTATCCAACTAATATCACAATTATCAACCTTAAACAAACTTAACCATATGAGAAATAGAATCATAAAACACAACAAGATACTCATACACAACAACACTAGATATGTTAACTAGGGAAACCCTTGATTAGAGGGAAAACTCCAGTGGGGATGGTACCCACAAGATGATGTACTAATATAAATATTCCTTGTTAGAGGATGGACCTTGTTAGGAGTCTATAACAATATTTTGTACATATCAGTCCTTGTTAGGAGACTTTAAATCCCTATTAGGAGATTCCAACACTATTAGGAGTTTTGTCAACCTTGTTAGGAGTGTAGAAGATAGTTGAACCCACTGCCCAAATAACTTCAAGGTTAATACCAACAAACCCACTATCCAAATGATCTCCATATTATTTCTTGCAGAATAATTGAAATGAATAATACTAATCCTTTCTCTTTCTCTGTCCTATCAATCAAACTTCTACTCCTTTTGATCTTGTAACTAGATCACAAAATTTGTATCCAATAATCCCTTGGATCACTTACTTGCATTTAGTAAACACTCTACTCCTTTTCACACTTCACACCTCATACAATGATCACAACACATTACAAACAAGGAAAACTTCTTTCCTTTATACCATATCTTCAAAATAATTCCTTGAGTCAACTTTGAGGCTTTCCTAATTGATTGTATTAAGATAATTAATTAATTAATTATAATTGCAACAACATTGTCAGCTCATAGTCTATAGAAAACTTCACATGTGCAATACTAGGGGTTACACATCTACTGACATCACCAATTGACTATGCTTTATCATTGTCTAACCTTGCATCTGATGAAAGATTTATACAAACATTGAAAAATTATTTACAAGCACTCTATCTCTAAACTACTCTTTGTAAATCATGTACAACTTCCATACATCTTTGACTTACATGTTATGCATTGAACCATGTCATTAGGACACTATACTAAACATGTTCATGATTGCAGATCACCAAACAAGAAAAAACTTGTATGTACAACTAAGATCTCTCTTTGCTATACTACCAATCTTCAGAGACCTAGTTCTATGTTGCCATCAATGAAAAACATAGTCATGAATGTAACATGTCAATACTCTCCAATGCTTAGGACACTCCCCCAATGTAGTATCATCAAAATTCATGCTAACACATACATGCCAAACTATAAGTTCTCTTGGGTTAAAACCAACTAAAAAATTAAACTTCAAGATCTATAATCCTTCTTCAAACTCATAATTATAGAAGCATCTACTCTAACTCTCTAAGTCCTTCCTCTGAACTAAACCAAATGCCTCTACTTATACTTGTAAAATAGCTTACAAAAGATTCTTGCTCATAGATAATGAGGGCACACCCCAAGAGAAATTGAACACAATAGGAAAAGGGGAATATTATTATCAGAAGTGATATGCTCTTACATTCAGTAAAATGAAAATAAACTCAATGAGGTGCCCTAGGGGCTTACAATGTTGTCTGATTTTGGAGAAAAATCCTCCTCACAGTACCTTCTCCCAAACTCCACCAAAACTTTGTTTACAATGCTAGAAATGACCTTAAGTAACTCGAATTAGGTTTAGGGTTAGGAATACATTCTAGAATATTCTATTTGGAATCCACTACCAAAACAAAAAGTTCTAGAAAACATGTTAGAAGTCAGTGTAAAATTAGAAGAATCTAGAAATGGTAGTCCAACTTCTAGGAGGCATAACTTTTGATCTGAGATTCTAATTGATGAATGGTTTACATTTGTGGAAAGCTCTCCAATAACCCTACAGCCCTATGGACCAGTTATGCTTGTTCCCCATTTTTTGGGCCCGTACAAGGCCATTTAGTGCCTCAAATCTGACTTTGAAACACTCTTTGCGGGGGGGATCTCTAGGCAACTTAAAACTGCAATAACTTTCAAACCGTAAAGCCTTTTGACTTGATTCTTTTTCTAGAGTGTTTTAAATTACAAGTATAATCACCCCACCAACTTACACCCTCTAACTCATCTTAATTATGGCTCAATTACAAAATAACCTTTTTTTTTTACATTAGGACATATCCCAAGGTGCTAAAAAAGTCTAACCCAGAAAACCAATAGTGGAACTATGAGAGTTGGAATATCTATTTGACCCAAATGGGTATCCAAAAATAAGGACACATTAAATAGAAAATAACACTAAGCATATTTTTGGGTGATACAAGATTTCCCTTACACCACCAGATGCTCTTGCATCAGACACCCAAAGTAAATTAAAAAGTGACCCTATCACTTTATAACTAGTAGAGGACAACCCAAATGGGAAACCTCCACTACAAATATCCACATTTAATCTTCCACTAGTTGTCGTTTCCACTTTACTTGTTATTCTTCATACTGCTTGCTTTTGGTACTCTAGCCCAAATGACTATCCAAATTGTTTTCAATTTATTCCTTCTCAAAAGTAGTAATTAGACATGGCTCCAGCATCAACTCCTCCTCTACACCATCATCATGATATTCTATTAAGCCTAAAATATTGAAAATAGGAGAAATGTGAATCCCATCTAGCAACTCCACCTCATATGCATTTCCTGAATCATGTTTGTTCAAAATTTTGTAGGGACCAAATTTCTTCATATTTAACTTGTTGTAGGTACCCATTGAAAATCGTTCCTTCCTCAAGTATACCGTAAACAGATCCCCAAATTGGAACTCCTTAGGTCTCCTCTTTTGATATGCTCTACCCTTACACTATGGGTTCATCTTGGTAATATGTGCATGTACCCCCTCATGTAGGTTCTTGACATGTTCAAAAAAGTCTTCTACATCAGTTCTTGTCCTCTCTCCTTGCTTCATCTTCCTTAGCTCTGGTGTAGTCCTTGGACTACTCCCATACACAATTTGGAATGGAGATCTACCAGTAATCCTATTTATAGAATTGTTGTAAGTAAATTCTACTTGTGGTAGAAACAAATCTCATCCCTTGGGCTAATCTCCTACTAAACACCTCAACAAATTGCCTAGACTTTTATTTACTACTTCTATTTGTCCATTAGTTTGTGGATGATGTGCAGAATTGAACTTCAATTCTACCTTCAACTTCTTCAAAAAAGTCCTCCAAAAATACCCAAAAAATTTAGTATCTCAGCCAAAAAAATACTTTTTGGGAGACCATGTAGCCTCACCACTTCTCTAAAAAACAAATCTGCAATATGCACTGCATCATGAGTCTCGTGGCATGGAATGAAGTGTGCCATCTTGGAGAACCTATCAACCACCACAAATATGGAGTCATTACCCCTTTGTGTCCTTGGCAATCCAAGAACAAAATCCATACTTATTTCTTCCTAAGGCTTTGATGGAATAGGCAATGGCTAGTAAAGCACAATATTTTGACTAAATCCTTTGGTTGTTTGACATACTCGACAACTCTACACAAAATTCTTCAATCTTGTGATAGTTGAGACCTAAAATAATTCTCACTAATAATGGAAATGGTCTTATCTCAACCAAAGTTTCTTGTCATCCATCCACTATGTTTCTCATTGATTAATTTCTCCCTCATGGAACTACTTGGAATACACAATTGACTTCCTTTAAACAACATACCATCTTGGATCATGTAATCTAGCCACCTCATCCTATTTATAGTAATAGGTTCTTTACAAGCCTTCTAAGCCTCTACAAAGTTAGGATCCTTAGGGTATAGATTCTTGAGTTTACTAAACCCAACCACTTCAATCCATATTTCTGTTAGTAACATCTGCCTCCTACTTAATGCATCTACAACTCTATTAGGCCTTCCACTTCTATGTTTTAATACAAATTCATTGCTTTTCATAAACTCTATCCATTTCAAATGTCTCTAATTCAATTTACCTTGGCTATTTAGGTACTACAATGCCTAATGATCAGTATACAAGAAATATTCTTTTGACAACAAATAATGCCTCCATTTCTTTAAGGCCTGGACTATTGCATACAACTCCTGATCATAAACATAATACTTCTTCTTTGAATCATTCAAATTTTCACTAAAATAGGCAATAGGCTTATTTTCTTGGATCAACATCACCCCAATAGTACTTCCACTAGCATCACAATCCACCTAGAACACTTTGTTGAAATTAGGAAGTGCCAACACAGGTTCCTCTGTCACCTTCTTCTTCAACAATTGAAAACTCCTTGTAGCTCCTATAGTCCACTTGAACTCTTTTCTATTTCCCCTCATTGTTTTAGTTAGGGTTGCACATATGCTACTGAAATTCCTAATGAACTTCCTATAAAAACTAGCTAGACCATGGAATGACCACCTCAGTGGTAGACCTTGGAGTGGACCATTCCAAGATGACCTTCACATTTTTTGGGTTGATTTTGAGCCTCTCAGCTTATACAACAAATACCAAATAGACTAACTCCCTTTTGACAAAGCTACACTTCTTCAAATTAATCAACAATTTCTCTTCCCTCAACCTTTCAAGGACACTATGAATGTGAAATAAATGTTCATCCAAAGACTTACTAAAAATCAAAATATCATCTAGATAGACAATAAAAAAATTTCCCAAAAATTTCTTTAGTACCTCATTCATAAGCCTCATGAAGGTGCTTGGCACATTGGTCATTCCAAAGGGCATGACTAACCACTCATATAGACCCTCCTTGGTCTTGAATGTAGTCTTCCATTCATCTCCCTCTTGTATCTATATCTAGTGATAGCCACTCTTGAGATCTATCTTTTTGAAGTATTGAGCTCCACTCAAGCAGTCCATAAGATCATCCATCCTTGGAAAAGGAAACTAGTAATTGATGGTTATTTTATTTATAGCCCAAGAGTCTATACACATTCTCCACTCTCCATCTTTCTTTAGTACCAGCACTATAGGTACTACACATAGACTCATTCTCTCTCAAATTAAACCTTTCCTCAATAGCTCCTAAACTTGTTTGTTTAGCTCCCCAGTCTCAATAGGAGTCATCCTATGAGTAGCCTTGATAGGAAAACTAGCTCCAAGGACTAAATCTATTTGATGACTAATTTTCCTTATTGATGGAAACCCTTGTGGAACATTATTAGAGATGAAATCTCCGTACTCGCTTAATAGACCCAAAACTTCAAGTGGAACTTCACTACTACCTTCCTTATCCTTTCTAGGAATTAAAGTATAATACATATGCTAATGTTTCATGCCATCTAGAAATTTTCTTCCATTAACAAGACATATCCTAGCACTACTGCATACCTTTTCACCTTCCATTATCAAGGGCTTCAATTTGTTGAAATCTCCATCCTTTGTCAGAGAGTATATATTTGCATGACCATCATGTATAACATGCCTATCAAATTGCTACAACCTTCCCAATAGTAAATGGTATACATCCATTGGGATGATGTCGCAAAGAGCCTCATCATGGTAACTCCCAATCTTGAACTTTACCAAACATTGCTCACTAACTCAAACCTTATGATCATCCTACACCCAAGCAATCTAATAGGGATGGGGATGTTTCTCCCTCTTAAGCTTTATCTTTAAGACCATCTCCTCTAACACCAAGTTGTTAGTGCTCCCACCATCAACAATCACATCACAAAATATGCCCTGACACTTGCACCTAGTACAAAAAAAACTCCTCCTTTTTCTAGATTTAGTCTCATCGCTCAACAAGACCCTTTCATTAACCAAGACCTCTCCTCTTTCTACATCCTATGAATGCTATGCCTATGCATCATCATCCACATGAGCAACCCTTGCTTGACCATTAGCTCTCTTATCTATCCTTCCTTTGCATTGAGGGCATTTGTAGACATGATGACCTTCTTCATTGCAATGAAAATAGGTACCACAAAATCCTTCTCTTCTTGAACCTTGTCCACATCCTCAACCTCTTCCTCTTTGATCTCTAGAGTTTTGATCACGGGAACAGTTGTAACCCTCATTCCTATGGTTTTGGCTGGTACCCACATCTTTATTTTTCTTCTCATTCTCATTTTGGCCTCCAAATGACTTGCCATTGCCCCTTCATCCTTGACTACACCCTCTTTTCCTTTCATCAATTTTTTTGTTTAACTTCTCCTCAACTCACAAGGCAAACTAGTAAGCCTCTTTAATGCTGGTCATTCTAACCAAACTTAACTACTTCTGAATGCTAGGTCTTAACACATTAAGATAACAAGCAACCTTCTCCTTGTTTTCTTCCACATGTCCCACCCTAATAAGGACTTGGTAAAACTTCTCTATGTATTCTTGGGTAGATTTTCTTGCTTGCTTTAACCCTTGCATCTTTTTGAACAAATTAAGCTCATACTCAATAGGAATGAACTGCTTCCTTATTTTGTCCACCATACGATCCCATCTTGTGATTTTATCCTTTCCTCTTCTATTTCTTTCCAACTAAATCTCTTGCCACTAGATTTTGGCATGGCCTTTCATTTGTACTTCACAACCTTAACCCTATCAAGGTCCCCAATATCTTCATTTTCAAAACATTCCTCTAGCTCATTGATCTAGTCGATCAACTCATTCGGGTTTAGATTTCTCAAAAACATGATGATGTCAATTTTAGGTCTTTTTCTAAGCTTGGAAATGGCCCTAAAAAGCTTCTCCTCTACTTGCTTTAGGACTTCCTTAATCTCCTTCTCCTTCCTGCATAATATTTCCTTCTTCATTTTCCTCACTTTTTTTGCCTATGACAATATTCATCCCTCTATAGATCTCCTCTTGCAATGATTGAACTTGTCTCTAGAGGACTCTAACCTTAGGAGGAGCAATTCCAACCCTTCCACCATGCTCCCTTCATGGAGGAATCTTCTCGCTATATCAAAACCCACGACCACACAATCCTAGTGCAAACTACCTCATAGTCAGTGCTCTATCTATACACTCAGGAAAACCTACTCTGATACCACTTGATGAGGGCACAACCCAAGAAAAAATGAACACAACAAGAAAAGGAGAATATTATTATCAGAAGTGATATGCTCTTACATTTAGTACAATGAAAATAGACTAAATGATGTATCCTAGGGGCTTACAATGTTATCTAATTCTGGAGAAAAATCCTCCTCATAGTACCTTCTCCCAAACTCCACCAAAACTATGTTTACAATGCCATAAATGACCTTAAGTAACCCAAATTAGGTTTAGGGTTAGGAATATATTCTAGACTATTTCATTTGGCATCCACTATGAAAACATAAGGTTCTAAAAAATAAGTTAGAAGTTAGTGTAAAATTAGAAGAATCTAGAAATGGTAGTCCAACTTTTAGGAGGCATAACTTTTGATCCAGGACTTTGATTGATGAATTGTTTATATTTTTAGAAAGCTCTCCAAGTGCTTTATAACCATATGTACCAGCTATACTTGTCCCCCATTTTTTTGGCCCATACAAGGCCATTTAGTGCCTCAAATTTAACTTTAAAGCGCTCTTAGGGGGTCTCAAGGCAACTTAAACTGCAATAACAAGTATAATCATCCCTCCAATTTACACCCTCTAACTAATCTAAATTATGGCTCAATTAAAAAATAATATTTTCTACATTGGCACATATCCCAAGGTTCTCAAAAATTCTAACCTAGAAAACCAATAGTGGAACCATGAGAGTTGGAATCTCTATTTGACACAAATAGGTATCTAGAAATAAAGACACATTAAATGGAAACTAACACTAAGCATATTTTTGGGTGATACAAGATTTCCCTTACACCATTGGATGCTCCTACATTAATAACATAATAGAAAGGCAGACCTCCAAATGGTCTATACTCATTTCAAGACAAGATCCTATGATTAAATTAATGATCCAATTAAATACACAAGTTGGATCAAACTAAGAACCAATCATAGACAAATTCAATCAAAGAAGGACTCAAGTATTAACAAATATCAGGCTCATTTATTGCATAAAGGAACACCTTCTTAACACTAAAAAACTCAGTTAACATTGCTCGAACTTGGTCAACATTGAACAAATTGGTTAACATTGATGGAACTCAGTTAACACTCCTAGAACTCGGTTATCATTGAACATCTTGGTTAACATTGTTGGAACTTGGTTAATACTAGACAACTTGGTTAACACTGTTGGAACTTGGTTTAAAATGCTAGATTGAACAAAAGGGCAGGATTACAAGGTAACCTAGGATGCTCCATCATCAAAGGTACACATTGTAAGTCTCATTATTGATATTCTAAGAAAAAATATACATATATCTCACACACTATGGATAGAGAACTATAAGAAACCTTCTAGATTTCATTTAAAAATATTTCAATCATTGCAATATAAGAATAATAGTTTATAGAAATTTTTGTGGTCTTACCTAGCTACCAAAATTTTATTGATACATTCTTGATGCCCATTGTGGGGCTAGAACCTATTTCTAGCTCTACATGTTCAGATTTTAATCTTTAGTTTTGATGCACATGTACAAAAAATCATATGATATAACTTTTAATTATGTGCAATAAACTTAGTCAATAGTTGATCGCATGGATTTTGGATTTGTATTACACAATTCTAAGGGTTATATTATTTGAATTCTATTCTTGTATCACACATACATTGTGTATCACATGACTGTTGCAAGGTCTATCATTTGAAAATCTAGCGAAGGGTTGAACCTCCTATTGTATCACACTAAAGACAAAGGGTATTTTTTCCATCAAGTTACAAGTTTTTAGGAATATTCGTAATGAATTTTGGCTACCACTAATTTTTAGAAGGTTCTTATGATGTTTATTGTGTGTTTAATTAGGTTTTCACCTTTATTTTTAGGTTTTTATCTAATTTGTAGGGTACACTTACTAAAGACTTTCTTTTAAAAATGCTAATTGTAAGTTCATATTGTAAGAATTTTCCTTATAGAAAAATCACCCAAGA
The DNA here is from genome assembly GCA_028749045.1 of Cupressus sempervirens. Classification (NCBI taxonomy): domain Eukaryota; kingdom Viridiplantae; phylum Streptophyta; class Pinopsida; order Cupressales; family Cupressaceae; genus Cupressus; species Cupressus sempervirens. Next base: position 195,147,358 of record CM053788.1, read on the forward strand.
TGAAGGAACTCAAGCACAAGCACAAGAATAGACCAAAAGAGTATGATCAGAATGATGATATGATATTCAATTTAATGTTCAAGTACACTAGGAGTGCTTGTATACAAAGGCCTCTAGAATGCTTCTAGAATGCCTTGTAATCAACATATTGATAAGTCTTACAACCAAGCACATGTCCACTAGGAGTGGATTATCCTCCATTAAGCATAAAAGTAAGTGCGATGATGAGAGGATAAGCCTACAATGGTGTAGCATGCAAAATTATCTTGTAGACACCATGTGCTTAATTAAGAGTGCTAATAATTGTGTTGTCTACATGACAACTTAGTTAATTATGCAAACTCCAACATTGTCAACATGACAACCCATAAGAGTACACAAACTTCTAAGTGTCTCACCTAAGATATAATAAAATAATGCATTGACCTAAGTAAACTTAAGTAATGAGTGATAAGTAACTACTTATTTACACCAACACATATGTAAAAGAAAAGATAAATTAAAACTATTGATGACTTTTTTTTTGTAGATTGCCTAACTCATCTTCGAGAAAATATTCTATTTTAGTTAATTTTTCTTTAGGAACTTAGTCATATCCTAGAACAGTCTTGTAACATAAATCAAAGTCATGTTAGAATTAACCTTGTCTTATGTGTTTAGAGTGAAGTAATTTGGTAGGAGAGTATACTCTTCTGCTTTTAGGAGAATCATGACTCTTGACAATTTTCATGGATCTTATTTTGCTTTTTTTAATTGTAGAGGGTCCTCTAGTTGAATGAACTACATAAGAACTCACTAGCACTAGAGGTTCCACCTCAATATAAACAATATTCTTCCTTGATGATATAGACTTGAAAGATAAACAAGATTCATCTACTTGAGTTGGTCTTGTGAATGTGCTCATTGTTTAGTTAGCTTTGGGGGAACTCTTTCATGATGATACAAACTAAGAGTCATAGGAGCCAAGTAATGAAATCCAAATCAACTAAAATTATGTACTTTTATCTAAATTATTGGGTACTCAACGCTCTAGTTGTATCACTATTTCACTCTCAATCTACATCTAAGTTAGAGCTATTTACCTCTCTAACGTAACCTATGGATAACTAAGGTATAGAAAACATCATGGACAAAATGAGAGAAGATAAAATATTGAGAAAAGAATCAAAACATAACACCTATAGAAAAATAATATCTCAATATACCTCTTAGCACACGTTTCATCATGCATCACAATATGCTTCAAAATACACATCCCAACCTAATGACTCACCCTTTAATAATGATGAAGAATCTATTGAAGAGGTCATTCTATGGTTTTAGTAGGATAAATTGGATTAATAACTGATGAACATAATCCTTAATTAGTAGAAGGATCATTTCTTTATTCATCTAGCATCTCAAGGTGTCAAACTCCCACCTGATTTTGAATTCAAAAGTTTGATCTAGAAACAAGAACAATTTCCTTATTCAGTATTGAACATAAAATTGGAGAAGATGCAAAAAGAGATGATCCAAATTAGAAGAAACAAAGAGAAATTCAAGACAAAATTTTCACTTGAGGCTATCTCTCCATTCACTTTTGACAGAGATCTCTATAGGCCTCACTTTCCTCCTAAAGTTGAGATACCAAAATATGACAAGTATGATGGAAATGGCGATCATCAAGACCATGCTAGGGAAATTTTCACCCTTGGCATGGAATTATTACATGAACAAATATACCCAATAATACTATTCCCTAAAAGACTTGGTGGTCAAGCAATGGAGTGGTTTACCAAACTATCTCCACCCATCAAGTCATTTGATCAACTAGTCCAATGATTGTCTAACAATATTCCTACAATATTTAACATTAAATGTCTATGTTGGACTTATGTAATATGAAAAAAAATGATAGAGAAATATTTACTCACATTACCTAAGATAAATATCACTATCCAAAAATATTGACATTTTTGTCAATGATATTATGTCAAAATTACATCATACAACTGGGTTCCACTATTTACTAAATGGTAAAAAGTGTACTTTAGATAGAGGATGTACTGATATAGAAGGGAGAACTCTCCCTTAATAAGGACAAGTCAAATAATTTATAAACAATAGTAAAAATAATAAGTACAAGAACAAATTATGGAAAAAAAAAAAGAATGTGGTCTCCAACAGTGTAGTGGACACCTCCACAATGAAACCAAAGGAACCTATTTTCATCTTGTCCAAAAATAACCAGGATGACAAACAACAAGAATCCTGGAGACAATAGAATGAATCCAATAAGGGTAAACACCAAAATATAAAATGAGCTTCATGCCTCTATGAGAGCCACTTGAGGTTTTCCTAAATACATTATTGTCCAACAAAATCATCACTACTAGAGAACTTGAGACCCCATGAACCTAAGGTTAAACCTAAATTGTAGAACAATGGCTATTACAACAAATATAAAATAAACAAGGGTCATAAAAATTACTACATAAAACTAAAGCATATCATCCAAGACCTAATTTGGCAAGATCAATGCAATTGGTTAGAAGAACCAAACTAATAATAAGGTCTACAAGAGTCATTTCCTAAATATGAATAGGGAAAAGGATCCAAAATGAAAGGTGGGAATTCCAAAGTAAAATAAACTTACACCAGCAATGAAAATGCCATTAACATATTGGATCTCATCTACGAATTAGTTAACATGATCATAATAAAAGGAAACACAGAACCTTCCACCTTAGGCTTACCTGATCAGCCTCATAAGAAGATTGTCATAAAGGGTCTGAATCCATTTTCTACTCATTTGCAGTCTCATAGATCTAAATTAAAAAATTCTAAATGATAACATAATCTAAGGTTGTTATCAATGGAGTGGGTCACTCCAAACAAACATTTCTGAACTTAACGTAGTCCCATCATCATGCTTACGTAACCATTAAGGGAGATGGACCTTCTAAACAATCAATTGCTAAAAATATAGGAACGTCATCTTCCAAAAAACATGTCATAGGTGATCATAAAATAGCTATGGTAGAACCATTAAGAGAAATAGTGGGTCGGAAAACAAGAGATAAAACTAATGTAGGTTTCTCCACTACTAAGTTTTAGGCAACCACTGACACTAGTCCAATCTTTGATGAAGGTTTAGATTAATAAGAAGAATCATAAGTAGAAGTTGAACCTATAAGAACTTTTCAAGAAAAATGGTTCTAGATATAGACATCCAATCTTGGTTTAGCCTAAACTCCATGATCCATTTCTAATAAGAAGCTCTTTGAGAAGACTAACTTCATACCTTCAACATCCCTTCCCGAGGGAGAAGATGAAGAACATGATGGAACTAAGGGCCCTGAGACATCAAAATCAACTTAATCTTGACCACCCCTCACTCTAAAAGTGAAAATCTCATAAATCTTGGATAGAAATGAAGGAAATGTATCTAAATCAACATAGTGGCAATGAGAGTCTACTTTAGTAGCTTTATTAGAGTTAGAAATCGGTGTTATACACAAATATAATGACTAGATCAATTTAGTCAATGTGTCATGCATTAGGGAAAATGAGTTTTCTTTTGTCTTACATATCACCTTTGTGAACCAATTTGACCAAGTAAGGATCCCTATCGAGATAGATACATCTTCAAAGGATCTTTATAGAGCTTTAATTATCTATCACTAGGTATGATGAACACACTCTCAACTCCCTAAAACAATCCACTTCCATATCACTGAAGAGAACACATATATACTGAGAGGGTTGGGGGGTGTTGGTGGTGGAGTGAATCAATATATTAATAACTTTGAATCTTTTTAAAAAATAATCCAAAAAATTAACTTCAAATGCTGAAATGAACAATTATGTATATGAACAAAATGACATAATGATTTACGTGGAAACTCAATGCTAAAGAAAACTATTATATTTCTTAGACCATTATTTTGCTCCACACTCTCTTTATTTCATACATTTCTACCTCACTATTCTCTTTTTCTTGCACACCTACTTCTCACACTCTATTGTATTATATATATATATATATATATATATATATATATAGAATATACATGAATATTTTATTCTCCATTTATATATGTATCTTCTTAACCTTAACTTCCATCTTTTATATATTCTGCTCTACTTATTTTCAATACTTCATATACTTATTTGTTTTTATATCTTATTCACACCTTCAGGTGCTTCTTACTTCTTCTCACACTTACTTCTATATAACTCTTTGCTTCAAAAAGATAATATTCTTTTATACTTAAAAGCATAAAGGATCGTGACTTTTTAATTTGAATTTTTGCACCTTTTTAAACTAAATGAATCCACTCCTTTTTAATAGTGATCACATAATATCTTAAGTCTCCCCATCAGTTTATTTGAACCCATCATTTGTTTAACCAACCTAACACCACTATGATGATCATATTCAAAGGAATGACTTAGATATTTTCAATTCTTCTCTCATGATAGTGAACCTTTTTTTTCTTTTAAAATAGCTAGATACAGATCATGATCTATTTGACTATTTGACTCAAGAATTGATGCTTATCTCTGCTTTATGGTTCTCTTCTTTAATCCTTTTCATGTCGTAGCATAAATAGTCATGTGTATTATTGACTTGTCATTTTATTAATAAAATCTTATTTTTTCACTCTATTTGATGACATATACAAGTTTATGATCTTTTATCTTTGGCACTACTACATCCCACTTCCATAGTCGCTTGACTTCTAACTTAGTAAATATTTTCTCATTGCTTCACATATCAATAGTACCTTCTTAATCACACATAGAATTATTGCTTTGAGAGTATTATAGCAAATTTTGTTTCATGTCAAGTTTAGATTGATTAAATATTTCATTCATTTGTGTTGAAATCTGTTGATTCCCTCTTGAGCCAACTACCCACCTACCCATCTGACACATTAAACTTAGTAGGTCAATTCAAATCTAGAAAAGAGGGGAATTCTTTGAGACAAGACAAAAAGGAAAGAATTTCACTCATTTGAGAGAGAGTAGAAGTAGGAAGGGTAGAGAATATTAGAGAAGAGAATACTGTGTTCATAGAATATAAGGAATAGGAAGAGGATCAGAGTTGCAACATCACATGATCAATTCTTTTGTTCTCTGTAAGTTTATTTTGTTTGTCCTATTAAAGTAGTGTGATCTCTCTAGGTGTTATTGTATGCAGCTCTCTATTGCTTCAAGTTAATATCATAGATATAATTTTTAAATTAATGTATTTTTTGTTCTAGTTGAAGTCCTACACTCATAGATTTGTAGTATTTGAATCAATTTTGAATAGAAATAAAGCAAGTAGGCATATCAGTAAATCTCTAGGTATGTGGCTCGTTGCGGTCTTCATTTCTATCTATTCCATATTGGGTTTAGTATCTTTTTAACTCTCTATGATTACCTCTATGTTTTAATGGTGAAAAGACCAAACAAAAAGTCTATGATTAACTTGCTTAGTTCCTTTTTTTGACCAAACTGCCATTGTGTTAACTTGGTCAATATATGTTTATGTTGCATCTGCAAAGTTATAACTGAGTTTGTCAAGTCCCTTCCCTATTCTTACCAATCACACTTCGTTTCTACTCTTACCAAGCTCTCTCAGTCCCTCCCTTGCCAAATCAACTGAGCTCACTTGGTTCCTTCATTGACCAAGTTTACTTGGTTTCAATTTTGGCCGAGCATTGTTGCCAAGCTCCATCCCCTTTGGTGATTGAGTAACTTGGGTCCCATTGCTACTGAGAAACTTGACATTTCTTATGACTCAACTACTTAAGGTGTTAAGAAACTTGAAACTCACTATGGTTCTTATTTTCTGAGAAAAAATTGTTGTGAAATATTCACATTCTATCAGATCTTTGAGCCCCTACATCCTCGTGAGTTTGGGCTTTTTTTTTCTAGGTATTTGATATGGTAGGAGATGCAACAAAGACATGGTAGCAGTCACCATCCTTTAATGGACATAATTATGACACTTGGGAAAAGAAAATGAGAGCCATCATGGTTGCTAATGACTTGTGGGAGTTTGTGATGAATGGGTTTAATGATATAACCAACCCAACACAATATGTTTCCCTTATTAACCCTTAGAAGACTTAGCTAAAGGAGTCAAGAAGAAAGGATGAAAAAGCCTTAAGTCTGATTGAGGCAACCATGACAGAGATAATCTTCCCTAAGATAGCATCAACTAATTATTGGAATGAAGCATGGGACATTCTTGAGATAAAATTCAAAGGGATTCATAAAGTCTAAGTAGTGAAGCTACAAATGATTACAAGGGATTTTGAGAACCTTCAAATGAAGGATAATGAACCTATTGCATTATTTAGCTCAAGAATCTCTACTTTGATAAACCAACTCAAATAAAATGGAGAAGAATATGAAGAGAAAAGGATCATGGAGAAGATATTAAGGAGTTTACCTAAAAAATATGACAATCTTGTGATGACCATTGAGAAAGAAAAGGACCTCACTAGATTGACAATGGATGAGTTGATAGGAAGTCTTTAAACCCATGAGCACCAAATTAACAGGTCAACTATAAATTCCCAAGAGAAAGCTTTCAAAGCTCAAGAAATTTCAAGAGACAGGGGGAGAGGAAGAAATGGCTCTAGTAGAGGCTCAAGAAGTAGAGGTCATGGAAGAAATGGTCAAAGGAATGCTAGTGGAGAAAGTCCAAGATGAGCAGGCAATCAAGAGGGAGCAAGAAACTCTTAAAACAACTCTAGAGGAGGTAAGAAGAATTACAACTCAAACAAGAGCAATGTAGAATTCTATTACTATAACAAGTTTGGGCATTATGCAATTGAATGCTGGAAGAAGCAAGGTGATCAATCAAGACAGAATGTAAATGTGGCTGATGTGAATATGGAAAATGCAAATAATCTCATAGCCCTTATCATGTGTACTATTGGTGAAGAAAATAGCCCTGAGGTATGGTACTTGGACAACGGGTGCAACAACCACATGAGTGGTAATGAAAGTTTATTTTATTTCATTGATAGAAATTTCAAGTCTAAAATTAAGATTAGAAATAATGGAACCATTCCCATAGTGGGCAAAGGATCTAATATGATCTGCACCAAACAAGGTGAGAAGAAGGAGATAAAAAATGTATATTTTCCCTCGCTATGCAACCAAATTTAATGAATGTTGGAAAAATCATTCAAAATGGTTACAAACTATTGATGAAAAATGACAAGTGTGTCATTCATGAAAAGGATGGGAGTTAGAGGATACTTGCAATTGTCCAAATGAGAAAGAACTATATATTCCCCTTGAAGATAGAGACATGTTTCTCTTCTCAATTCAGTGTTGCATCTCCCAAGCATGTATGTACATTAGTACATTAGTAATCATCTCTTAGGAGCATGATTGAAGACCCCTCCAAGTTGTGGCATCTCAGGTATGGACATCTTGGCTTTACTGGTTTAAATTTATTGTCCAAGAAAAGAATGGTAGATGGTTTTCCAAGCATTGTAGATTCTTGTGACAAGTGTGAGGCTTTTATTTTGGGTAAGCAACATAGGCTTCCCTTTAATTCTGGTAATTCTAGAAGGGCTAGGGAACCATTAGAGTTGGTGCATTCTAATTTACTTGACCCTATGCAAACCACTTCTATTGGGGGGAGTATTTATTTAATGACATTTATAGATCATTTTAGTTGTAGAATATGGGTGTATTTATTGAAAAGAAAATCTGAAGCAGTTGATAAATTTGTTGAATTTAAAGCCCTAGATGAAAAAGAATTTGGACACTATGTAAAAGTCCTAAGGTCAGATAGAGGATGGGGAGTATACCTCCAAGTTGTTTGTAAATTATTTCAGGAAGAATGGAATCAAGAAGGAGCTTACACCCACTTATACTACGTAGTAAAATGGAATGGCTAAAAGGAAAAATAGGACCATTGTTGAGATGGTAAGGAGTGTAATGAAAGAAAAGGGATTCTCAACTAAATATTAGGGAGAGGTTGTAGCAACAACAATATTCTTGATAAACAGATGTCCTACAAACTCAGTCTGTGAAAAGATTCCTCTTGAGATAGGGTCAAGAAATAGATGGATAGTTGAGCACTTGAGATTGTTCAGATGTGTAGTGATGAGACTAGAATATGGTCTATTTTATCATTTCATTTTTAGTTGAATTTGCAAACTTTCTAAAGACTTTGATGTTTAAGAACATGATGTTTATAATAATTTTAGACAGATGTGTGCATAATTACTTTCTAGGACTAAAATGAATATGCTATGAAATGATATGTCATTTGATTACAAAATAGTGAGAATGATGTTTTTCTTCCTTAGCTAGGTTGGGTAGTTCTCCTATAGCAATATGACATAGGGGAAACTAATTTAGATGACATATTGTGAATTAGTTTTGATGTATGTTATTACTTAAAGGTGAAGTCAACTCAACTAAGTGGAGTCAGTAGCTCAAGAAAATGGTGGAAGATTTCATTAATGACCTTCCACATCATCAACCATTTCATCCATAATAGCTAGTACCTATTTTTAGGAAAGTGCGAGTCAAAGTGGGAAATCTAGGGATTGTGAGCTCCTAAATTCATATTCCATTTGGTGCCAAAGTTAATTCATCTCTTGTAATATTCAATGTTGTCCATTGTTTTGGTAGCGGATGGACTCTAAAATCTAGGAATTCTATTCCTAGTTCATGCATAAATAACTGGAAGGCTATGTTCCAGAGATAATAATTAATTAGTGGTTTTTAGTAGAAAGAAAATTTTTTCTGAGTTTTTGAGCAATGAATGTAATCTTGTTGTTTATTAGTATGTATTTTTACTGTTATGAATAAAAATATCATTTTAGGTTTCCATATTGAGTAGTTCTACTTCACTTCTCTATGGGGGCCCACATAGGGAGTGAACTAATTAATTAGCATAGGAGTTACCTTTAGTTCATAGAACTAGAGTAGACTCTGTTGTTCCTACAACCATTGATAGCAGAATTAGTGGACTATTCCTATAGCATAGGTAGTTGAAGTAGTTCTTAGTTGTGTTTTCATGCTTTGTTGAAATAGATTTGATTCTTAGTTTTAGTGTAGATTTTTTGAAATGGGAGGTTGCTCTGATATGGTTCATGGGGTTGGGTGCAAATGTTGTAGCAAATTGGACTGAAATGAGTAATTTGTTTGTTCAAAAATATAAAGAATATTGCAAAGGTCAAGATATGAAGGGGGATGACATTTTTAAAATGTCACAAAAGGAGGGTGAAACCTTGAAAGACTATGTTTCTAGATTCTTGTTCAATGTGCAATGAAATACACAACATAACCTAAATGAAGAATATAAGAAGCATCTTTTTCTGAGAGGTGTGCAAGAAGAAAGCATGGAAGCCTTGGACCTAATGTTTGGAGGAGATGCTACACAAAGGACTTGGAATGAAATCAAGGAGATATATAAGAACTATTCAAGAGCTACTTTGAAGAAAGGTAGAGGACCAAGGAGCCTACCACATAAGACCAATGGTGGGTCAAGAGTATCTAAGACAGAGTTATCTAACGTATTGTCTGACTCCAAGCAAGATATCATTAATGATGTCACTACCCAATTGGATACCATGGAAGCCCGAAGGAAAAAGGATGAAGTTGATGCTATGCTGACTAAATTATGTTCCTATTGTAGAGAAAGGAAGAAGAACTACACATGCAAGACCATTGTAGTTGTGAATGCACATCCAATGCCCATTGAATTCAAACCAATTGATGAGGATATAGGAGAAGTGATTTATGTTTCCCAAAGATGACCATGGGCTTAGAGACAAGGTATGCCTCAAGACCCTCTAAATAATTTTGGTTATAATAATAATCAGTGGCAAGGCACTATTCCTCCAAATTCTACTCCTCAAGGATAGAATTGGAACAATAATTGGCCCAACCAATAGCCACAATATAACCAAGCCTACCAATAACCACCTCAATATCCCTAGAAAAATAATCAATGGCCTCAAAAAAATAGCCAGTATCATCAGTGGGGCCCTAACTAGCCACCTCTCAATCAAGGAATTGGCAGGAACCACCTCAGTGGGGGCCTAGCGAACCACCTCAGTAGCAAGTCCTGATACCTCCACCTTAGCAGTAAGCCCTGATTCCTCCACTTCTTGTAACCAATGCTAGACCATAGAAGCAACCACAACTACCTACTCAACCAACACCATATCCCAACAATAAGCAATAGGCCTATTTTTTGTAGATAAATGATATTCATCTAAGGTTTGGAACTAAATTGCCTGCACCTAAAGGACCTATAATAACTGAGGTCATTGATACTAAAAATGTTCGAACAAGTCAACCAGTCAATGCTCCAATTTTACCACCTGTACAAGCATCTACTCCTCCATATTTGCAAAGGTTAGTTCCTGCAACTCCATCCAAACAAAATCCCATAGCAACTGATCTCCTAGACTAGCTTAAGCAAATGACTATCCAGATTCCCTTATTGGATGCACTTAAAGAGATTTCCCTTTACAATAAAGCTTCAAAGGAAGCATGTGTGAAGTAGTCCAGTAGAAAGAAAAAGGATCCTCCTATTGTCCATGTGTTAGGACAAATTTTTGATTTAATGTTGAGTAAAGCCCTGACACCTAAGTACTCTGACCCAGGAAGTCCTGTGGTTACCATACACATAAATGGCATCAAAATTAAAAATGTTTTGATTAATTTGGGAGCATCAATTAATGTCATAACTAGAGAATTTTTGTTAAGACTTAGCATTATTGGTTTAAGAGACATGCCTACAATACTTTAGTTAAAAGACAATTCAACTGTCAAGCCTGATGGGATGATAGAAGATATCATTATAACCTTGGATTCCCTAGATTTCCTTTAGACTTTTTTGTGTTGTCACCTAGAGGCACCCTTGGAGGATATCCATTAATCTTAAGAAGACCTTGGTTGGCCACTGCAAATGCATGCATTGCATGTTGATAAGGAAAAATGACAATAGCAGATGGTGCTAAGACTAAAAATTTAACTATCTCAAGATGATTTTGAGGAGTCCACTTCTGAAAATCCTACCAGATCTTTACAAATTGTATTGCCTAAATGTGATGCACCTCAATCTCCTATAGCACCTAATTACCTTCATACATTATTACCCCATGAGATTAAATCTCCATCAATAGTAGAGGTTTTCATGATATAGAAGGTAAAGAGAGTTGAGATTGCTGCAAGAAAAGAGCTGAATATTAATAATGACCTTACTACATCTCAGATGACAAGTCTCATTAAACTATTGCAAGATAGTTAGTAAGCCTTTGCATGGGACTATACTGACATGGAGAGCTTAGATCCTAGTCTTTGTACACATAGGATATTTATTAACTCAGAATGTAAGCTAGTGAGACAAATCCAGAGGAGAGTAAACCCAACATTAAAAGATATAGTCAAAGTAGAGTTACAAAAACTTCTTAGTGTTGGATTTATCTATCCTATTTCTGATAGCCAGTGGGTGTCACCTCTAGTTATTGTTCCAAAAAAGGGAGGAAAATGGAGAGTATGTGTAGACTATAGGGAGCTTAATAAAGCCACTAAAAAGGACCACTTTCCTCTGCCATTTATTGATCAAGTACTGGATAACTTAGTAGGAAGGAGATATTTTTCAATTTTTGATGGTTTCAGTGGATATAATCAAATCCAAATCTTTCCAAAAGATTAGGAAAAGGCAATGTTCACCTATCCATGGGGAACATTTACTTACTCTATCTTACCATTTGGATTATGTAGTGTATCTGCAACTTGTCAACGAGTGGTACTCAGCATATTTTCTAACATAGTTGTTGATTGTGTTGAAATCTATATGGATGATTTCACCACTTAAAGTGACACATTTGAACAAGATCATGCCAATTTGGAGAAGGTCCTAAAAAAGTGTCAAGAATACAACCTTTCTCTTAATAGTGAGAAGTGTTATTTCATGATGGAAGGAGTTGTTCTTGGCCACAACCTTTCATCTTTTGGAATTTGAGTGGACCTTGCAAAGATTACTATAATTACTAATCTACCAACACCAACCAAGAAAATCGATGTCAAAAGTTTTCTTGGACATGTCGGTTATTATAGGAGGTTCATGAAAGACTTCAATAAGCTTGCTACTCCCTTGTACAACTCACTCAAGAAGACAGTTGAATTTGAGTGGACAAAAGACTATGAAGCAACATTCTAGCAATTGAAGGATGTTTTGACTACAACACCTATTCTTAGAGGACCTGATTGGAAGCTCCCTTTCCACATTCATACTAATGCATTTGATACTACTTTAGGAGTAGTTTTGGGACAAAAAGAAGGTACTATTGAGAATGCCATTTACTATATTAGTAAGAATTTGCAGGGTGTTGAGCTGAATTATACTATCACTGAAAAAGAATTTCTTGTTGTTGTGTATGCACTTAATAAATTTTGGCATTATATCACAAGCTATGAGGTTTTTTTCTACACTGATCACTCTTCTATAAAATATTTGATGAACAAACCTACTATTTCTAGTAGATTAGCATGTTGGCTACTCCTCATGCAAGAGTTTAATGTGAAGATAATAGATAAACCAGGCCAAGCCAATGTAGTAGAAGATTTTCTGTCATGACTTCAAGTACCTGATGATCGTGTAGCCATACATGATAGCTTCCCTAATGAGCATCTATTTTCAATAGAAATTTATAACCCATGGTTCATAGATATAGAAAATTACCTTGCTACAGGAAGAAAACCACCACACTTTTCACCCAAGTAGTGTTGTTTCTCTTGGTGGAAAAGAGTTTCAATTTCTCATGGATAGTTGGGTTAATGTTCTACAATGGACTAGATCAAGTAACTCACCTGTGTGTGAGGGAAGATGAAACCTATGACATCTTGCGGGCATGTCATGATGAACCATGTGGGGGTGATTTTGTAGCAAAGAGAACAACCTACAAGATTTTGACAACTAGATACTACTGACCTACTATCCAAAAAGATGTATTAAAGTATACAAGGTGATTTGATTGATGCCAATGCATGGGAAGGCCCACTAAATATGATGAAATGCCTCTATAGCCATAGGTGGTGGTCACACATTTTGACAAGTGGAGTATTGACTTTTTTGGTACAATAGAACACTCTTGTCATAGAAAATCATACATCTTAGTATGTATGGATTATGCAACTAAATGAATTGAAGCACAAGCTATGAAACATGCTAGAGATCAAAAAGTAGTATATTTTCTATATGAATGCATATTCACCATATTTGGAGTACCTATAGAAATTTTCACAGATCAAGGAGCTCAATTCACATCTAACCTAATTGCAAAACTCATGAAGAACATGATCCATCATGGCACATCTTCCCCATACCATTCTCAAGCTAATGGTCAAGTAGAAATCATAAATAGAGAGATAGAAGCGATCCTCACAAAAAAAATTGCTATTCACAAATGAGATTGGGTTACCTAGCTTCCTGAAGTAATATAGGCTTATAGGACTACATGGAAGAGCACCGTTGAATTTACCCCATTTGAATTACTTTATGGTAAATTTGCTTCCATGCCTATAGAATTTGAACACAAGATGTTAAAAATTGCTTTGGAATTGGATGTTGATCTTTCAAAGGCTCAAGAAGATAGGTTACTGTAGCTGAATGCCCTTGATGAATACCACAAATCTTCCCTAAATAATACTAAGATAATACAACATCAGTGAAAGAAATGACATGATAAGTTCATCCATGACAAGAAGTTTTCTATTGGAGATTGGGCCCTACTATATGATTCTTGTTATCAGCAAACTCTAGGAAAATTCAAAACGCATTGGCTTGGACCATATGAAATCATTTTTTTGTTTGAGAATGATGCAATGTAGCTCTCTACCATTGATCCTATTCATTTTTAATTGTTTATTAATGGGCACCTTTAAAACTCTACCATAAGTTGTCTAGTCATGAAGAGTTCTTGTAGCAATTCCAACCATCTATTAATCCTAATATTCCTATAGAAACTATAGATAATTTTCCTACTCATTTTTTGTCCTCTCTCTAAGCACATTTCACTCATCATAATAAACTACTTTCTTAGTGAAAGTATTTTCTCCGTAATAATTCTACCTCACTCTACTCTTTCTCATCTTCCACCCCACCTCATCCTTCATCAACTTGCATGATGGTATCATCTGACAACATAAATTATAAGGTCCATACACATACTCAAGTTAAATGGATAATCACAATTACCTCACTTATTAATCTCAAGAAAAATGTTAACAACTTTCAAACCCACGAGAATCGTCTCATGAAATTTCTGCAACTCTACCCAAGGGGACACAGGTCTCTAATAATTCAATATTTTATGGCAACACTAAATATTCCCCAGAAGATTCACCATTTTGTTGGCATTTTAAAACTACTGAGCAATGGAGAGCCTCAATACCAAAATGATAATACTTATGCAACCTAAGGATTAGCTATTTCCTATTTTCAATTACATATGCAAACCATTTGGATCCAACATTAACAAAACCAAGAAGGGTTTTCTTCTTTTTAGGCTCTGCAAAACCAAGGTGGGTATACCTACGGGATGACTCACAAGAAAACTATTGTATAAAATTGTCTTAGTTTCATTCTAATTTTCATCTTTTATCCTTAAGCACATACACAGTTTATCAACTCCTTTGAAACTCTGAAATCTATATGCATCCCTTGTAAGCAGATCTAGTCCTAATCCATCTAGAATTTACAAGTATTTCTGGGAATAGTAGCTATCCATGACCCAAAAATCTAGATGTAAATGATTGGTGACCAGCATTACAACCTTGAATAAAATAATACACGAATGATTTAGAATTTATAATTGATTTGTCATGTAGAAGCAGAATTTGATCTCAATTATTCCTGATGTGTATACTAGTTCCTTATCCATTTGGCAAGGAGTCAACTATTGGTAGGAGATCTTGTTTCAAATAACTTGTAATGAAACTATCAACTATAATCACCAACTTCCATTCTTATGAAATATCCCCCTCATAAACTCATGAATTCTATCGATTTACTGAAGCATTTACATAATCCTTTGAATTATAAGAAACTATAAACCAATATACAACCCATCCAAACTGCATTCAGCTAATTGAACCTTATTTAGATGACTTCAAAATATATAAATTCATGAAATGGGAGACAGAAAATGGTGACATAGATATAATATGAATACCCTTTTCTATTATCCTTTTATATGACCAATACAATAACCAGCAGTAACTCACTCAGAAACCTAGAATATCTTACTGGCTTTGTCATTCCTTCTTCAGGAGATACATAATTGAAAATAAACTCAAAAGAACAACTACATATATTGGACCGATTGTATTCTTTTGAAAACTAAAAATTATACATGTCTTGGCCCTTCACATTGCCTTGAAAACTCATTTATATAGGCATGAGTTGCAACAAGCTAAGGGAAAATGTGATTTACATGTGTCTTTTACACAAGAGCCCTAAAAACACCTAATAGAAAAAGACAAGACTATAAAAAACAGAAAGATTTGTAGATCAAATATTCCTTTGCAGGTCCCTTTCTATTACATTTTGGTATTCTAATTTGGCTACAACTTTGATTTCTTCATGTATGCAACAGCTAAATCCACCAATGATGAAATCTGTTCTGAAGATTATAAACTAACCTCAAACTGTGGTTTTCATTATCATTATTGTACTGTGAGAGTCATTCTTACCTATCACTATTGCTTGGTTATACCAGTATCCTAGGGTAATGGGATTGTCACTTAATATGACACATCAGAGCTTTAGAGGCAATGTGGCTATCAAATATAACAAAATGAGCATTTACCAAAATATGTCCCTCTTTTGAAAAGAAAGATGTGCATTAGCAAAAAGTAAGAGTGCTTATACACATGAAACCCATGAGTATAAAATCTTCTTCACCCTCTTCAAAAACTCTACATAGGACTCTACATATCTGTATTACCTTGGTATTGAAGTTTGTTTTCTTGAAAATTTCTTTAAAGAATGATGTTGTTGCTGATAGGATTCTAATTTTTCCAAGTTTGCTCTTTTCTCTTTTCACTACCTTAGTGGCTTGATCACAACTCTTTATCACAGTCTCAAAGAGATCGTAATCCCGAAAAACACTCAGGATTACTAGTCTTCCTTGGTTAAAAATCCATATACTGGCAAGTGGAATAAACAACTTCCTCTTTGCAAGCCATCTTTTGTGCAAATTTAAATCAGTTTGTGAGGTATCAGCATCCCTGACCCAATTTATTTCATTTAGCAATCCCTTTGCTATCCACAACCCAAAACTTGATGAGTCCATTGGAGGGATTCTTTGACTATACTTGCAGGACTAGAGCACAACATAAATTATAGTATAGTTACTTAACTAAAGTTCTATCTTATTTCTTTCTGCAATTCTAAAACCTTTTCGCAAACAAATTACTTCAAACACTTGCCAAAACCAATCTTCTCATTAATTGCTTCTGCTCATAAAAAGCTTGAAATCTTTATTCGCATAAGGTGGGACTGCAAAAATGTTCTATATTATACTCTATTTTGTTTTACAGATGCAAAGATTTCATATCAAATAAATACATAGAGTGGTACCACCTTCTATGTTTCAAAATTTGCACCATCGATCTTAACAAATCTTGTGATCAAGGGATGCCAAAAAAGGTGACAAGTATTCCACTTGAAAAGTTGTTCAGTCAATCCAATGAGAACAGACCATTTATATAGCTCCCTTCCTATTGGCATCTCCATTTGGACCTACTAGCAACTCAGGACACATTTCATCAAGTTGCTACCTCACTATACATATCCTCTAAGCAACTCTTCCTAGTGAGATAGTGATAGCTCTTGATCTGAGATCAATCCAAAGGTTAAGAAACTACACAAAGTACACTGAAGAGTGGTGGGTCCCATACTCACTATGTCACATGGAGTAAACACTGCACATCTTTCCATAGTGAGGTAGCGAGGATCATTGACCTTAGCTTCATCTGATGATCAAAATCCCTCATGCATTTTATGAATGGGGTGTAGGCCCAAGTTACTAATGACATAAAAATTTTGCACATCTGGCACAACAAAAACTTACTCTAATACAAGTCACCTTTCCACATTATTTTGAGGTTCCACCATGTGTTCATTTCTTTGCAACTTGTCATGTCACAGACGACGAGATACTAAAAATTTCCAATAGCGAGGTAGCGAGCTTCGATGTCTTTAACAAAACTTAGTGCCAAAAGAATAGAAAAAAATCAAGCCACCATCACCCATATTAACTGCTTCTAACAATGATAGTTATTACTCACTATGCCACTTGGACAAATTTATGGTCATCGGGCAGTTTGGAAACCACCACGTCTTGTACTTACTAACTACTCGCTACTTCACTAATGGTGAGATACTTCATTTTTTCAATAGAGAGGTAGCGAGTCATCAAAAAAACCCTTATTTCGATGATATCTTCTGGCTGCCTTTTACTAGATTATTTTTACTGCTCTGACACTACGAACAAAGTGCACATAACTAGAATTTTGGCCGTAACCAAATCTCTGACCGCTGCACCTTCATTGTATGGTTCCATTTTCTAAATTTTCCAGTACTTGCTACTTCGCTATACATATCCTCTGCACACCTTTCCATAGAAAGATAACAAAAACTCTAGATCTTTTCAAAATTGGATGGTGAGGAACATGGGAAGAAAAAATATTCGAGGGCGCACAAAAGTAAAAGAAAATAGAATATTTGCCAAAGTTCCTTTTTTCAAAAAGATTTTGCACCCACAAGTTTTAAAAGGAATGAGCAATAGGGGTTTTAACAAAAAAATTCAAAGGCTAATAAATAGATGATTTAAAAGACAAACCCTATTCATCATTAATGGATCCAATATGACTTTTTATACCTGGGAAAAGGAAAATTTTCCATGTGAAAAATTAGACCAATAGTGGCTCTATCTGGGGACATTGAATTCTCTAGATTCAAATGAGGGCTTAGAAAATTTGGGAGAAGCATACCAACTAGACTCCCTACAAACTAACCACGACAAGGAGAACAACAAATGCAGGAAAACTATGCATAGGAAACTATACAAAGACAAGGATTTATAAAATGTACAAGAAACCCTAAGCTATTGTTCATGGAAAGTAGATACTTCAAGAAAAATACCTCTTCAAGAATTGTCCATGAACTAGCAATTCAAGAATACCTTCAGTTAAATCCTTCAAAAAATTTGTATCTTCTCCATTTTTATCACAAATGTTATATGGGCCAAGCTAGATTGGGTCAAATTTACCATGCTTTCCTTTACCTTCCACCTTAGCATTCCACATCGATACCATGTCACCTATTTCAAATTTCCTGTCACTGGCTCTTTTATCATATAAATGCTTCATTCATGATTGTAACTTGGCACTTTGAATAGAAGACTCTCTCCTTGCTTCCTTTAGATGCAAAATATCATCCATTCTGAGTTGCATCTCATCAATGATGTCATCTTTATATAGTTGAATAAATTTATACATCTCCTTTAGGTTATTTTGTGAGAGTCTAGCCTATATACCATAGACCAAATCAAATGGGACACATCCAATGGCCCTTTTCATAGTAACCCTATTAGCCCATAGATCTAATGCAATTTTTAATTTCATGCCTTCTTGTTTTCTCCTAGAATTCTTTTGATAATATTTAATATACTCTTATTGCTTGATTCTGCCTGACCATTCCCTTGAGGATGATAAGGTGATGATGTGTACTCTATAATGCCATACAAAAAAATTTGTATTCCTCTAATCTGAAACACATAGCATTATCAGTTACAATCTTCTGTGGGCAACCAAATCTAGTTACAATATTATTTAAAATGAAGCTGATCACCACTTTTCTTGTTGCATTCTTGATAGGGATCGCTTCCACCCATTTAGTGAAATAATCAGTGGCTACTAAGATCCATGAATGACCACCACTAGACCTATTTGTGATCTCACCTATAAAATCAATTCCCCACTGCTAAAATGGTGCTTGTACCTCAATAGGTCTTAATGGAAAATTCCCAGAGAATCTTAACTTTCCACTAAACTTTTAACAAGCATCGCAAACTTTTACAAACTCATGAGTATCTCTGAAAAGTGTTGGCCACCAAAAACCAACCCTAAGAATTTTATAAGTAGTGGTTTTTCCCATATAATGACCACCACATATGCCTTCATGCATATCTTTCAAAATTCTTTTAGACTCAATCTCATCCAAACACTTTAAAAGTACTCCTTCCACATTTCTCCACCACAATTGACCCTGCACTAAAACATACCTTATGGCCTATAACTTAAGAGATCTTTTCTGATTGTCTGTTAACTCTGATGGAGATTTCATATTTTGCAAATAATAGATTACATCTCTATACCAGTCATAGGCATCCTTATCACAAAGATTATCCTTGCAACTATCATCAAGTTGATTGATTTGGTTTACCTCTAGATTAGCTTCTGTCATTAATTTGGCCAAACCTTGACCCCCAACCAATTTGGTAATCTGAATATCAATATTAAACTCTTTTATCCTATTAATCCATCTACACCTCTTGCTAGATACCTCTTGTTGTGAAAATATGTCCTTCACAGCAATAGTAGGATCAAAAGAAATGACAGTAGCTCCCATTAAGTAACATCTAAAAGCTTTGACTCCTTTCACTAGTGAATATGCCTATTTTTCATTGATGTCATACTTAAGTTCTACTACTTGAAAAAACTTGCTGAAGAATACAATGGGTTGCTCATAACCTTCCTCATTTTTTTGTAACAATACTACAGCAATAGTGTGAAATGAGGCAAAAGAAAATATATGCATTGGTTTGTCATAATTTGGAGCTCTAAGGACAAGGGCATCTTTAATAGCTTGCTTAATTTTCTACAATGCCATACTAGGTTCACTATCCCTTTTTATCTCAGATCCTTTTTTTAGTATCCTTGATATTGGCATACTAATCTCTGCAAAATTTGTCACAAATCTCCTAAGAAAGTTGATCTGTCCATAGAATGACTGAATGCCTTTAATAATTTTGGGATTTTGAATGTTATCTATTGCTTCTACCCTTTCAAGGTCAATCTTCACTCCATGCTTGCCAACTAAATGTCTTAACAATTTTCCTTCAGTAACACCAAACTGACACTTTTTGGGATTTAAGGAGACATCATAGTTGAGGGCCCTGATAAACACCTTTTCTAAATGCATGCAATGATCATTTTCATCCTTAGAATAAGCAGTTAAATCATCCTGATATGCAGCCAAGAATTTATTAATGACATTAGTAAAAGCCACATCCATTGCTCATTGAAAAGTTGCCCTAGCATTAGTAAGCCCAAATGGCATCCTGACATATACATAAGTACCCCACGGAGTAGTGAAAGCAGCTTTGAATTTTTCTAATTCTTTGACAACCAGTTGATTATATCCTGAAAACCCATCCATCATTGACATTAGTTATGATCCAGTGACCCTTTGCAACATGGATTCCATATTGGGAAAACCATAATTATCTTTTAATGAAGCTATGTTGAGATTCCTAAAATCAACACATAACCTTATATCTCCATTTTTCTTTCTTACTGATACTAGATTGGATACCCAAGAAGAATGTCTAATAGGTTTGATAATCCTAGCATCTCTTAACTTTCTCAATTCTTCTTGCATTTTGGGATCCAAGTTTGGGTTTATTGGCCTTTCTTTTTATCTAAAAGGCTTAGCATTTGGTTTCAAAGGGATTTCATGTTGAAAGAGATATTCCCTATAGGCCTTTATATCATCATATGACCATGCAAATACATGCCTATACTTCCTTAGCAAGTCTATTAAATCTTTCCTAATTTTAGGAGGCAATTTCTCACCAACATATACCTTTTTAGGTGTTTCCTAAGTTCCCAAGTTCACCTCCTCTAAATTTTTTGCATTATATCCATTAGTATCCATTTGTGACCTATCTTGGTTGTCAAAAACAATTTCTAAAACAACTAGACCCTTTGGAATTTTGTTTTTTTTCAATTGCACTTCTTGCCCAAAAATAATATATTTTCCATTTATGTTTTCTACATAGGCTGCACAATCCATCTCTTGTCCTAACAACATATTCTCATAGTTCAAAAATCTCAGAATATCCTTATCATCTTCAAACACTTGCCAATTTTGAACTTTATTAGGGACAGAAGGTCTAGTTTGAATCTCAATCTTAAGCACACTGGCAAATGTAATATCATCAGGTTTTATTGCTATGTTTACCAATAAGTCTGCCATCTTATTATTTTTCCTCTCTCTCTCCAAATTATCCCAAATGAATCATATCCCATACTACATTTCTATATTGTTTTAACCTTTTGTTCTTTGACACATAAGCATTTCTTACTTGGGATACCACCAATTCAAAATCTCCTACAACATGTAAACATTTTATCCCATGCTTATGAGCTAATCTAAGACCAAACAATAAAGCTTCATATTCTACTATATTGTTAGTATAAGGGAAACTTAAAGTAAAGGAGGATTTTTATGTTACCCCTGCTAGAGATATCAACAAAATGCCTACACTAGATCCATCTTTGTAGCATGCACCATAAAAAAACATAGTCCATAAATCACCCCTGTCTATTTTTGTCATAGCTTCCATTTCCATCTAAGACTTATGTTTGGATTTCTTCAAACTCAAAACCTCTACTCTGAATGCATTTACATCTATATCCACAAATTTTTTTATATCATCCTCGATATCTTCTTCTATCATATATAAGCTCTTTGGTTCTCTATTTATTCTTACCAAATTCCCATCAATGTTAAAAGTAAAAAATGACATATCACATTGCAAACTCCCTCCCATGGTAGCACTCCATTTTCTAGATAATAACATACCATACTGAGGTGGAATATCAACAACTGTACACTCATAGTAATTTCTATATCTAGATAGGCTATCAGTCTATAAGGAAAGGCATTAATAGTACCTATGATTGTCACCTCTCTTTTATCCATGGAACAACATCTCCCCTGACTGGTGTCAACCTTCAAACCTAATTCCTTCATTATTTCAAAAG
Organism: Cupressus sempervirens; assembly: GCA_028749045.1. Classification (NCBI taxonomy): domain Eukaryota; kingdom Viridiplantae; phylum Streptophyta; class Pinopsida; order Cupressales; family Cupressaceae; genus Cupressus; species Cupressus sempervirens. Next base: position 195,169,441 of record CM053788.1, read on the forward strand.
GCATAATAGTATTGGAAGCACCAGAGTCAATCATATAATTTCTTAATGTTTTACCATTTACTATGATACTCAAAAAGAATGCCTCAACACTTCCCAAACATTCAGTAATAGAGTTGTCCAAAAACATCTAAGGAATCTAGGATACAATGAGTTTAGCTTCTTTTTCTTCTACCTTTTCCTTACTACTCTCTTTTTGATTGTGGCTTTCCTTGCACTCATGTCTTACATTTGTACCAGTATTTCCCAACCATGCTAAAGCTTTATTTCTATGTTCAGGGATCCTTAATAATTTAGATAAAGGAACTTTGATAGTGATTTGTGATAACATTGTAGTCATATCTATAAAAGAATTAGATGAGCTATCAATGATTGTACTCCTCTTATCATGATGCTTATCAAGAATACTTACCTCCCTTGGTGATTCCTATCAATTGTAATGATCACTTTTGGTATCTTCTCATCTAACTTCTTCAGAACACTATTTGGGAACTTACTAACTTTAGGATTATTTTCCTTCTTTGGTTCCCACTTTTTACTTGTACTCTTAACCTTCTCAGCAAGGATCTCTTTAGGCTTCATAACTTCCCCTTTTTTAGGATTAACTCCCTTTATAAACATGCTAGCCACCTTATCATTTCCTTCTCTTTTAACCATGTTTCTAATCTATACTTGAGCTATCATGTTTGCAGTAATTTGGTCAATCTCTTCCCTAGAAGTCTTCCTTAAGGTGATTTCTTCTTTGGCACTTACCATGTTACATATAGTGTCTTCAACATCACTCTCATTAGAGAACACTTGTTGTTGCACTTTATTCTGAAACTGCCTTTGCTCATTTACATCTCTGTCATAATCCTCACAATCAGAATGATCATAATGTGATTCAAACATATTAAACCCTACATCCTCTTGGTCTTCTCGATATTATTGACATTTTTCTACTACATTTTGATTTCTAGGGAAAGAAAAGGCCACTGCACAAGATTTACGAGCATGGGGTAATTAACACACAAAACACCATACAGGTTCAGCAGTGAATCTAGGTTCATCTACCACATTTATGGAGTTTTTAGATAAGGGATAAGGGGTGACCCTATTGTTTTTATTCTTGGGGGAAGGGACATTTGGCTGACCATCTTTCCAAGTGGTAGTATAAGGGAAATTTGGCAACCTGTTTTGTCTATTGAAATTTGACTATTAAGGGACCCTATTTTCAGTAATTTTCCTATCATTTTTTACCTAAGGGATATTTAAATTCTTTATAGCATTTAAAACTTGACTTATCTCACTAGGTTCTTGCTTTTTCCCACCTATACCTTTGTTATCCTCCTTTCTATTTCCCTTATTTCCAAACAATCTAGGGTCATCTCTCTTACTTTCAAGCCTTCCCAAAATTCTCAAATTATTTTCCACATTTATGGAAATTCTAAAAGCATCTCTTAAAGTCCTAGGCTCTTTATCCCTAAGTTGGTATGCCATTTTACCATCAAAAGTATTCAAATAACTAATCAAGCATACCTTATCATCTAATCGCATGGCCTGCATAAGCTTGTACATTCTCTTCTGGAATCTAATGTTAAATTCAGAGACAGATTCATTAAGTAACCTTTTAATATTATTGAATTCACTCAAAATGTAGCTTTGATTTTGCTTATCACCATATTTTTCCTTGAAACAGTATTCAATATTCTTCCAATCAACAATAGATAATATAAGAAGTCTTTTGAACCATTCTCTAGCATCTTTTGTTAAGGACTAAACAAATAACTTCATAATAACATCCTTAGCCTCAAACTCATAATCACTCATCATATCAAGAAAATTCTTCAAATGGTCTTCACAAGTTATAGAATTTGTTCCCAATAAATTTAGGCAACCTTTTTCTCATTTCTTATGGAATAGGGTTAGGGTAACTAGGGATTCCATCAAAACATATTTGCCTATAGCCTTCTAACTGGATAGGTTTTCTGTTTATATCAAGCTTAGGATAATGGTCAATATCTTTCCTCATGTTACCCATAGTATTACTAGTGCTAGCATCACCAACAGATTTTTTCAGATCTACTTTATGTGAAAATGAGGATAAAAAAGGAGCAAATACCTTAGTGGCATTTTGATTTGCATCATTAGATCCACCATCATCTTTAGGCATAGCTGCAGATTGCCTTTTTGCATTCTCCAAGAATTTGATCTTATTGTTTATCTCAGCTATGGCCACTTCATTTTTTGCAATCTCCAATTTCTTAACCAATGCATTCTTCTCTTTTCTTTTCTTCTCTAACTCAATATTTGAAAGTGACATGGAATCATGGATTTGAATTTTTTTTACTGGTTCATTAATCTTAATACCAATCTCCTTTTGTTTTCCTTTGTCCTTAGCACCTACAGCAAGTTCCCCATTCTTTACTTTATTGTTATCCACTTCTAAAGTAGTATAATTCCTAATTTGTTGTATTACAGATCCCTCTGAATTCATTTTTTGATTTTCCAGTAAATTTTGCTCTTTCCTCCTAAGGTGTTCAACTTGTCCCATAATCTCAGGCTGCCAAGCACTAGTTGCTATCTCATTTTTCTTCTTTAGAGAACCAATTCACCTAAGTAATTATTTCTTTTCTTCATAAGCCTTTGTGATCCTTTCTTCTCTTTCCTTTTGAAAGCTCCTATCAATAGCTTCTTTCTCAGCAAGTTGTGCTCTCAAAATTTCATTCTCATTAGGATTAGGGATAGTAAACTCAAACCCTGATGTTTTCTCATCATTGAAACTTTCAAGAACTAAGTGTTTAGGTCTCATTTTTTTAGGAGAATAATCTGACATGAAAGGGTTCGTGCTATGTTGGAACAGATTGTTACTAATCCTATCCTCAAGACTAAGTGCATGTGGTTGCACAACCTTTTCCTAACATATCATTTTAGGGGTATTATAGAAATCATCATCAGACAAAACTAGGTGAGATCTCAGACCTTTGGAGAAAGGCACCTTTTCAATAACAGAATGGTGAGCATTATCTTTCCCTACTATTTGCTCTTGTGAATAGCTTCCTTTTCTGCATCTGGTTTCCCTTCATAGCACAATTATATCTTCCTCTAGGAGGGATATCAATTTGTAATTTGATTCCTTGGTTTTTTCTCACATTTTCCCATGTATTTCTTTTATTTTCCATAATTTGGGACGACAATTTTCAAAAAATTGACACTAGTTAACCATTTGAGTCGCCACCCACCCTATCAGAATGGGAATAATAGTTGTTGAATGGATAATCAAAATTACCTCAATTAATAATCTCAAGAAAAACATTAACAACTTTCAAACCCATCCGAATCATCTCATGAAATTTTTGCAACTCTACCCAAGGGGACACAAATCTCTAATAATTCAATATTTTATGGCAACACTAAATATTTCCCTAGCAGATTTTCCAATTTGTTGGCATTTGAAAACTAATGAGAAATGAAGAGCCTCAATACCAAAATGTACTTATGCAACCTAAGGATTAGCTATTTCCTATTTTCAATTACATATGCAAACCATTTGGATCCAACATTAACAAAACCAAGAATGGTTTTCTTCTCTTTAGGCTTTACAAAACCAAGGTGGGTATACCTACGGGATGACTCACAAGAAAACTGTTGTATGAAATTATCTTAGTTTCATTAAGATTTTCATCTTTTATCCTTAAGCACATACATATTTTATCAACTCCTTTGAAACTCTAAAATCTATATGCATCCCCTATAAGCAGATCTGGTCCTAATTCTCCTAGAATTTACAAGTATTTATGGGAATAGTAGCTATCCATGACCCAGAAACCTAGATGTAAATGAGCGGTGACAAACATTACAACCTTGAATAAAATAATACATGAATGATTTTGAATTTATAATTGATTTGTCATGTAGAAGCAAAATTTGATCTCAATTATTCTTGATTTGTATACCAGTGAAGGAGTCAACTATTGGTAGGTGATCTTGTTTCAAATAACTTGTAATGAAACTATCAACTATAATCACCAACTTCCATTCTTATGAAATATCCCCCTCATAAAATCATGAATTCTATCAATTTACTGAAGCATTTACATAATCCTTTGAATTATAAGCAACTATAAACCAATATACAACCCATCCAAACTGCATTCAACCAATTGAACCTTATTTAGATGGCTTCAAAATATATAAATTGATGAAATGGAAGACAGAAAATGGTGACACAGATATAATATGAATACCCTTTTACATTATCCTTTTATATGACCAATACAATAACCAGCAGTAACTCGCTCAAAAACCTAGAATATCTTATTGGCTTTGTCATTCCTTAATACTATCAGGAGATACATAATTGAAAATAAACTTAGAAGAACAACTACATATATTGAACTGGCTGTATTCTTTTGAAAACTAAAAATTATACATGTCTCGGCTCATCACATTGCCTTGAAAACTCATTTATATAGGCATGAGTTGCAACAAGCTAAGGGAAAATGTGATTTACAGGTGTCTTTTACACAAGAGCCCTAAAAATACCTAACAAAAAAAGACAAGACTGCAAACAATAGAAAGATTTGCAGATCAAATATTCCTTTGTGGGTCCCTTTCTATTACATTTCGATTTTCTGATTTGGCTACAACTCTGATTTCTTCTTGTACGCAACAGCTATGTCCACCAATGATGAAATCTGTTCTGAAGATTGCAAACTAACCTCAAATTGTGGGTTTCATTATCATTACTGTACTGTGAGAGTCATTCTTACCTATCACTATTGCTTGGTTATACCAGTATCCTAGGGTAATGGGATTGTCACTTAATATGACACATCAGAGCTTTAGAGGCAATGTGGCTTTCAAATATAACAAAATGAGCATTTTTTGCTTCCTCGGCCTTATCTGTATTCAAAACCATTCCTCTACCAAAATATGTCCCTCTTTTGAAAAGAAAGATGTGTGTTAACAAAAAGTAAGAGTGATTATACACATGAAACCCATGAGTATAAAATCTTCTTCACCCTCTTCAAAAACTCTACATAGGACTCTACATATCTGTATTACCTTGGTATTGAAGTATGTCTTCTTGAAAATTTCTTTAAAGAATGATGTTGTTGTTGACAGGATTCTAATTTTGTCAAGTTCACCCTTTTCTCTTTTCACTACTTTAGTGGCTCGATCATAGCTCTTTATCACAGTCTCAAAGAGATCGTAATCCCCAAAAACACTCGGGATTACTAGTCTTCCTCTATTAAAAATCCATATACTGGTAAGTGGAATAAATAACTTCCTCTCTACAAGCCATCTTTTGCGCAAATTTAAATTAGTTTGTGAGGTATCAGAATCCTTGACCCAATTTATTTCATTTGGCAATCCCTCTGCTATCCACAACCCAAAACTTGATGAGTCCATTGGAGGCATTTGTTGACTATACTTGCAAGACTGGAGCACAATAGAAATTATAGTATAGTTACTTAACTAAAGTTCTATCTTATTTCTTTCTACAATTCTGCAACCTTTTCACAAACAAATTACTTCACACACGTGCCAAAAACAATCTTCTCATTAATTGTTTCTATTCATAAAAGGCTTGAAATCTTTATTCGCATAAGGTGAGACTACAAAAATCTTCTATATTATACTCTATTTTGTTTACAAATGTGAAGCTTTCATATCAAATAAATACACAGAGTGACACCACCTTCTGCATTTCAAAATCTGCACCGTCGATCTTAACAAATCATGTGATCAAGGGATGCCAAAAAAGGTGACAAGTATTCCACTTGACAAGTTGGTCAGTCAATCCAATGAGAGAAGACCATGTATATAGTTCCCTTCCTAGTGGCATCTTTTTTTGGACCTACTGGCAACTTAGGACACATTTCATCACGTCCCTACCTCACTATACATATCCTTTGAGCAACTCTTCCTAGTGAGATAGCGACAGCTCTTGATCTGAGATCAATCCAAAGGTTAAGAAATTGCATGAAGTACACTAAAGAGTGGTGGGTCTCATACTCACTATGTCAGATAGAGTAAACACTGCACATCTTTCCATAGCGAGGTAGCGAGGATTGTTGACCTTATCTTGATCTGACGATCAGAATCCCTCATGCATTTTATGAATGGGGTGTGGGCCCAAGATACTGATGACCTAAAAATTTTGCACATTTGGCACAACAAAAAATTACTCTAATCCAAGTCACCTTTCCATATTTTTTTAAGGTTCCACCACGTGTTCATTTCTTGGTGACTCGCCATGTCATAGACGATGAGATACTAAAAATTTTTGATAGCAAGGTAGCGAGCTCCGGTGTCTTTAACAAAACTCAGTGGCAGAAGAATAGAAACAAATCAAGCCACCATCACCCGTATTAGCTGCTTTTGACAATGATATTTATTACTCACCATGCCACTTGGACAAATTTATGGTCACTGAGAAGTTTGGAAACCACCATGTCTTGTACTTACTGACTACTCACTACTTCACTAACGGTGAGATACTTAATTTTTTTGATAGCGAGGTAGAAATTCATCAAAAAAACCCTTATTCCGGTGACATCTTATGGATGCCTTTTACTAGATTACTTTTACTGCTCTAACACTGCCAACAAAGTGCACATAACTAAAATTTTGGCTGCAACCAAATCTCTGATCACTGCACCTTTATTGTACGGTTCCATTTTCTAAATTTTCCAGTACTCGCTACTTCGCTATACATATCCTCCGCACACCTTTCCATAGTGAGATAACAAAAACTATAGATCTTTTCAAAATCGGATGGTGAGGAACATGGGAGGAAAAACTATTTGAGGGCACGCAAAAGTAAAAAAAAAATAGAAAATTTTCCAAAGTTCCCTTTTTTCAAAAAGATTTTGCGCCCGCAAGTTTTAAAAGGAATGAGCAATAAGGGTTTTTAACAAAAAATTTCAAAGGCTAACAAATAGATGATTTAAAAGAGAAACCCTATTCATCATTAATAGATCCAATCTAACTTTTCATACCTGGGCAAAGGAAATTTTTCCATGCGAAAAATTAGATCAATAGTACCAAGGGATTTTCCATTTTATATACTATTGATAACGATTTTAAGTTGGTTGGGTATACTGATAGTGATTGGGATGGAAGCCTAGATGATAGGAAGAGAACTTCAAGATATATGTCTTATATGGGCTCAAGTGCAATTTCATGGGAGTCTGAGAAGAAACCTATTGTTTCTCAATCTATAATAGTGGCTAAATACATAGCAGCAAATGCAACAACATGTCAAGCTATTTGGTTAACGGGAATCTTGATAGATTTGAATGAAAAGAAAGAGGATGGAACCACAATATTTTGTGACAACATATACTCAATTACACTATCAAAGAATCTAGTATTCCATGAGAGAAGCAAGTACATTGAGATCAAATATCATTTCATTAGAGAGCTAGTGGAGAATGAATAAATCAAGATGGAATTTTGCAAGTCTAAGTAGTAGCTAACAGACATATTTACTAAGCCATTGGGCATAGCAACTTATGTGTGCCTAAGAAGTAGTCTTGGTGTAGCTAATTGATCTTTTATTTTTTTGGCTTGAGACAAAGGGGGTGTGTTGAAATCCATTATTTTCCCCTTGAGCCAACCACCCACATGCCTGTCTAACACATTAAACTTGGTAGGTGACTTTGAATCTAGAAAAGAGAAGGAAAGTTTTTGAGACAAGAAAAAAAGGAAAGAATACCACTCATTCAAGAGAGATAGAGTAGAAGAAGAAAGGATAGAGAATATTAGAGCAGAGAATAATGTATTCAGAGAATAGAAGGAACAAGAAGAGGATCAAACTTGTAACAACACATGATCAATTTTTTTGTTCTTTGTAAGTTTATTTTGTTCTGTTGAAGCAGTGATTTCTCTAGGCATTATTGTATGTATCTCTCTAATGTTGCAAGTTAATACCATAGATATAAGTTTTAAGTTAATGTATTTTTGGTTCTGGTTGAAGCCCTACACTCCCAGATTTGTTGTAGTTGAATCAGTTTTGAATAGAAAGCAAGCAAGCAGGCATATTAGTAAATCTTTAGGTGTTTGGCTTTTTTGGGTCTTCACTTTTGTTTATTCCATATTGGGTTTATTATTTGTCTAACTCTCTTTTATTATCTTTGTGTTTTAATGGTGAAAAGACCAAAATACAAGTCTTTGATTAACTCGCTTGGTTCCTTTTGTTAATCGATCTCTCATTATGCTAACTTGGTCAGTATATGTTTGTGTTGTGTCTACCGAGTTACAATTGAGTCCACTGAGTCCATTCCTTGTACTTACTAAGCATACTCATTTTCTACTCTTACCGAGCTCTCTCGATCCCTCCTTTACCAAGTCAATCGAGCTCACTTGGTTCCTTTGTCGACCAATTTTACTCGATCTCAGTGTTGGTCAAGCATTGCTGCCAAGCTCCATCCCCTTTAGTGACCAAGTAACTGATGGGGACACAACCCAAGAACAGAATGGAGACAACAGAAAAGGAAAATTATATTAACTGAGAAAATAAGCTAATACAAATAGTACAGAGAAAATAAACTTTAGAACATGCCCTAAGGGCTTACAATAGCATAAATCTAGAGAATATTTCTCCTTTTAGCACCTCCTCTCAAACTCCACTCCAAACTGCCTTTTACAATGCCAAAAATCTCCTTAAATAGACCCCAGAGGGTTAAGGACTAGGAGTACATTCTAGAAAGTGCTAGTAGGCATCCACCGACCAAATAGAAGGTTCCAGAAGCTGCGTTAGAAGTCGGTGCAATTCTAGAAGAATCCAGAAACGGTAATCGAACTTCCAAGAGGCATAACTTTTGAACCGTAGCTTTGATTGATGAACCATTTACATTTTCAGAAAGCTCTTGAAGTGCTCTATAGCCCTATGGACAAGCTTCACTCATCCCCCATTTTTAGGCCCTTTTCAAGGTCATTTAATGCCCCTAACCTAACTTTGAAGCATTCTTAAGGGGTCTCCAAAACCCAAAAAACTGCAATAACTTTCAAACCGTGGGGCCTTTTGACTTGATTATTTTTCTAGAATGCTCTAAATCACAATTACATTCATCTGGTCAATTCACACCTTCTAGGTCACCAAAATGATGGCCAAATTGCATGCTCCTATTTTTTTGGGATTTTCAAACGCACTGATAGTGGAACTGTGAGAGTTGGAACCTTTATTTGAACCAAATGGGTATCCAAAAATGTAAAGACATGAAACAGAAACTAAGTCTAAGTACATTTTTTTGGGTGACACAGGATTGCCCTTATACCTCTGGATGCTCTTGCATCAGACACCCAGGGTAGATTGAAAAGTGACCCTGTCACTTTATGGATGGTAGAGGAAATCCCAAATGGGAAACCTTAGCTGCTGAAATCCAAGTTGAGTCCTCGATTGGCCGTCCTTTCCATTTGACCAAATACTTTTCATACTGCCTGTTTCTGGTACTCCTACCCACACGATGATCTAGAATGTCTTCTATCTCCTCCTTCTTAGAAGTAGGAATTGGACATGGCTCTAAAACCAGCTCCTCATCTGCACCATCATCATGATACTCTGTTAAATCTGCAATGTTGAAAATGGGAGAAATGTGAATACCATCTGGAAGCTCCACCTCATATGCATTTCCTGAGTTATGTTTCTTCAAAACTTTGCAGGGGCCAAATTTCTTCATTTTCAGCTTGTTGTAAGTACCAACTGGAAATATTTCTTTTCGTAAGTGCACCATGACTAGATCCCCTACTTGGAATTCCTTAAGTCTTCTCCTTTGATTAGCCCTAGCTTTATACTCTTGATTCATCTTGATAATGTGTGCTTGAACCTCCTCATGTAGATGCTCGATGTGTTCAACAAATTCCTCAGCTTCAACACTTGTTCTCTCCCCTTGTTCTATCTTCCTCAATTCTGGTGTAGTCCTTGGGCTATTCCCATATACAATTTGAAATGGTGATTTTCTAGTACTCCTATTTACAGAGTTATTATAAGCAAACTCTGCCTATGGTAGAATCAAATCCCATCCCTTGGGCTTATCTCCAACTAAACATCTCAGCAAATTGCTCAGACTTCTATTTACCACTTTTGTTTGGCCATCAGTCTGTGGGTGATGCGTGGAACTGAATTTCAAGTCTGTTCTCAACTTCTTCCACAATGTCCTCTAGAAATACCCCACAAATTTAGTATCTCTGTCAGAAACTATACTCCTTGGAAGACCATGTAGTCTTACCACCTCTTTGAAAAACAAGTCTGCAATATGGACAACATCATGAGTTTTGTGGCATGGAATGAAATGTGCCATTTTGGAGAACTTATCAACCACCACGAATACTGAGTCATTACCCCTTTGTGTCCTTGGCAATCCAAGAACAAAATCCATACTTATGTCCTCCCATGGCCTTGATGGAACAGGCAATGGCTGATATAGGCCAGTATTTTGACTAAACCCCTTGGCAACTTGACAAACTTGGCAACTCTATACAAACTTCTTCACATCCTGTGTAATTTGAGGCCAAAAATAATGTTCTCTAAGAATGGCAATGGTCTTATCCTGACCAAAATGTCCTGCCATCCCTCCACTGCGTGTCTCCTTAATCAGATTTTCCCTCATGGAACTCCTTGGAATGCACAATTGACTACCTTTGAACAACATGCCATCCTGAATCAAATAGTCTAACCACTTGGTTCTATCTACAGCAACAGGTTCTTTACAAGCTTTCCATGCTTCAGCAAAATCAGGATCCTCGGGGTACAAATTCTTGAGTTCATCAAACCCAACTACTTCAACCTGCATTGTTGTAAGCAACAACTGTCTCCTACTTAGTGCATCTGCAACCCTGTTAGATTTTCCACTTCTATGCTTCAACACAAATGTATAACTCTGCAAGAATTCTACCCACTTCATATGCCTCTGATTCAATTTACCTTGGCTATTTAGGTACTGTAATGCCTGATGATTAGTATACAAAACAAATTCCTTTGGCAATAAATAATGCCTCCATTTCTTTAAGGCCTGAACTATTGCATAGAACTCTTGATCATAAACATAATACTTCTTCTTTGCATCATTCAATTTTTCACTAAAATATGCAATAGGCTTACCTTCTTGGCTTAATACAGCCCCAATAGCACTACCACTAGCATCACAATCCACCTAGAATACTTTTCTAAAATCTGGAAGTGCCAACATAGGTTGTTCAGTCACCTTCTTCTTCAACAATTCAAAACTTCTTGCAGCTACTGCAGTCCATTTGAACTCTTTTCTATCCCCTCTTATTGTATCAGTTAGGGGTGCACATATGCCACTGAAATTCTTAATAAACTTCCTGTAAAAACTAACCAGACCATGAAATAATCTTACCTCAGTAGCAGACCTTGGAGTAGGCCATTCCAAGATGGCTTTTACCTTCTCTGGATCCATTTTGAGACCTTCAGGTGATATAACAAATCCCAAATAGACTAACTCCCTTTTTGCAAAGACACACTTCTTTAGATTAATTAACAGTTTCTCTTCCCTTAGCCTTTCAAGGACACTACGAATATGCAGTAAATGTTCTTCCAAAGTTTTGCTGAAAATTAAAATATCATCCAAATAGACAATAACAAATTTTCCCAATAACTTCTTAAGTACCTCATTCATGAGCCGCATGAAGGTGCTTGGGGTGTTCGTCAATCCAAAGGGCATGACTAACCACTCATAAAGACCCTCCTTGGTCTTGAAGGTTATTTTCCACTCATCTCCTTCTCAAATCCATATCTAATGATAGCCACTCTTCAGATCTATCTTTGTGAAGTACTGAGCTCCACTCAAGCAGTCCATAAGATCATCCATCCTTGGTAAAGGAAACCGGTACTTGATGGTTATCCTATTTATAGCTCGAGAATCTGTACACATCCTCCACTCTCCATCCTTCTTTGGTGCAAGTACTACAGGTACTACACATGGACTCAGGCTCTCTCAAATCAAGCCCTTCCTTAGCAACTCTTGAACTTGTCTATTTAGCTCCTCTATTTTAGTAGGAGTCATCCTGTGAGCAGCCTTGTTAGACAAACTAGCTCCTGAAATCAGATCTATCTGATGACTGATTTGCCTTACTGGTGGCAATCCATCTGGAACATTATCAGAGATAATATCTCCAAATTCCCTTAGTAAATCTGAAACTTCAAATGGTATTTCACTACTACCTTCTTTATCTTTCCTAGGAATCAAAGCATAGCACATATGCTGATGTTTCATGCCATCTAAAAACTTCCTTCCATCAACAAGACAAATCCTAGCACTGCTACATACCTTTTCACCTTCCTTTTTCATGGGCTTCAATTTGTGGCGAACTCCATCCTTTGTCAGAGAGTATGTGTTTGCATGTCCATCATGTATTGCATGTCTATCAAACTGCCATGGTCTACCCAACAATAGATGGCAAACATCCATCGAAATAACATCACAGAGAACTTCATCATGGTAACTCCCAATTTTGAATTTTATTAAACATTGTTCACTTACCAGGACCTTATGATCATCTTTTACCCAAGAAATCTGATAGGTTTGGGGATGTTTCTCCCTCTTGAGCTTTAGCTTAGAGACCATCTCTTTTGATACCAGGTTATCAGTGCTACCACCATCAATGATCACGTCACAACATTTATCCTCACACTTGCATCTGGTATGAAACAAACTCCTTCGTTGTCCTGGTTCATTCTCACCACTTAGTAGGAATCTTTCATTTACCAAGGTCTCTCCTCTTTCTGCATCCTCCGAATGTGATGATTGTGCATCCTCATCCACATGAACAACCCTAGCTTGGCCCTCAGCTCTCCTATCTGTCCTTCCTTGTCGTTGAGGGCATTCAAAGGCATGGTGACCTTCTTCATTGCAATGGAAATAGGTACCATGGAAGCCTCCTCTTCCTTGTCCACGTCCTCTACCTCTTCCTCTTTGATTTCCAAAGTCTTGATCATGGGAGCGGTTGAAACCCTCATTCCTCTAGTTTCTGCTAGTACCCACATCTTCATTTTTCTTTTGGGTTTCATTGCGGCCTCCAGATGATCTACCGCTTCCCCTTCCTCCTTGATTGCACCCTCTTTGTCTTCCTTCAAACCTTTTATTCAGCTTCTCTTCAACTCGTAGGGCAAACTGGTATGCCTCTTCAACGCTGGTCATTCTTACCAGACTTAATTCCTCCTGGATGCTAGGTCGCAACCCATTGATATAATGAGTAACCTTCTCCTTATTTGCTTCTGCATGCCTCGCTCTAATCAAGAGTCGGTAAAACTCCTATGTATATTCTTGGACTGATATTCTTGCTTGCTTTAATCCATGCATCTTCTTAAACAGATCAATCTCGTAGTCCACAGGAATGAACTGCTTCTTCAATTTGTCCACCATGTGATCCCATCTTGTGATCTTCTCCTTTCCTCTTCTAAGTCTTTCCAGTTGAACCTCTTGCCACCAGATTTTGGCATGACCTTTCAGTTTGACCTTTGCAAACTTAACCCTATCTGGGTCCCTTATATCCTCATACTCAAAGTATTCTTCCAGTTCATTGATCCAATTGATCAACTCATCTGGTTTCAGATTTCCTGAAAATATACCCACTTCAATTGTAGGTCTTTTCCCAAACTTAGTAATGGCCCTAAAAAGCCTTTCCTCTACAAGATTCAGAACTTCCCCGTCAACTTCCTCTTCTAGTCCCATTACTTCCTCTTCATTTTCATCCTCACTATTGTCACCTGCGGCAACATTTGCTCCTCTACGAAGCTCCTCTTGCAATGCTTGTACCTGCCTCTAGAGGGCTCTAACCTCCTCAGGATCAATAGCTCTTGCCCTTTCGCCACGCTCTCTTCATGGAGGCATCTTCTAACTCGAACCCACAACCACACAGTCCTGGTGCAAACTGCCTCACAGTCAGTGCTTTGTCTACACACTCAGGAAAACCCGCTCTAATACCACTTGATGGGGACACAACCCAAGAACAGAATGGACACAACAGAAAAGGGAAATTATATTAACTGAGAAAATAAGCTAATACAAATAGTACAGAGAAAATAAACTTTAGAACATGCCCTAAGGGCTTACAATAGCATAAATCTGGAGAATATTTCTCCTTTTAGCACCTCCTCTCAAACTCCACTCCGAACTGCCTTTTACAATGCCTGAAATCTCCTTAAATAGACCCCAGAGGGTTAAGGACTAGGAGTACATTCTAGAAAGTGCTAGTAGGCATCCACCGACCAAATAGAAGGTTCTGGAAGCTGCGTTAGAAGTCGGTGCAATTCTAGAAGAATCCAGAAACGGTAATCGAACTTCTGGGAGGCATAACTTTTGAACCATAGCTCCGATTGACGAACCGTTTACATTTTTGAAAAGATCTCGAAGAACTCTATAGCCCTATGGACAAGCTTCGCTTGTCCCACATTTTTCAGCCTTTTTTGAGGTCATTTAATGCCCCTAACCTGACTTCAAAGCATTCTTAGGGGGTCTCCAAAACTCAAAAAACTGCAATAACTTTCAAACCGTGGGGCCTTTTGACCTGATTCTTTTTCTGGAATGCTCTAAATCACAATTACATTCATCTGGTCAATTCACACCCTCTAGGTCACCAAAATGATGGCCAAATTGCATGCTCCTATTTTTTTAGGATTTTCAAACGCATTGATAGTGGAACTGTGAGAGTTGGAACCTTTATTTGACCCAAATGGGTATCCAAAAATGTAAAGACATGAAACAAAAACTAAGTCTAAGTACATTTTTTTGGGTGACACAGGATTTCCCTTATACCTCTGGATGCTCCTGCATCAATAACTCAGGTCCCATTGTTGTCGAGCAACTTGGCATTTCCTATTACTTTGCTACTTAAGGTGCCAAGAAACTGAACACTCACTATGGTTCTTATTTTCCAAGTAAATTTTTTTGGGAAAATTTCATAATTTGATGACTTTTAAAGGGCCACCCTTAACATCACATGTTAAGGAAGAAATTAAGCTAACATTTTTAATCTAGGAATAAAGCCTTAGTGTGTGATGGATTTAGATATGTATCATTTATTTGATTTGCAAAATTTTCTGCTAGCCATAACATATTGGTTGTGTGGTTTAATATTTTATAATATTATTATGATAATATAATAATAGGCTACAATAAAATAATAGGCCCCTTGCCATTAATGCTGCTTTCAACCCCTATTAAATTTTAGGCCACTAAATTTTATGGGCTCCATCTCAATATGCTATTGGGACAACTATGGATGGATGGATGGATAGTCCTTAAGGTGGGTCAACTGGTTCTACTTGAGCTGCTACTACTAGGTCTATTGTCTATGCTTCTAGGTCCCAATTTGGAGAATTGATAATGATATCATTTTTTTAATAGTTCTTCATTTTGGTTTTTGTTACAACTTCATTACTAACTATATAAAATCTTGATAGAATCATATCATTTCCCTATAGTATCTATTTTCTCCTTGTTCAAACACAGGAAACTCCCAATGATATCAAAAATCTACCTTGTTTGATGAGGTGATTATTTTTTATGTTTATGTATATCATGGTGATGTGTTTGTTTATTATTATCAATGACTTTAGATTTGATAGCTTTACTCCAATAAATTTTCGTTGTGCATTTGACTCAATCATGACATCATATGTTATCCACTAAATTTCATCGCTGAAAGCTTATGATGTGTTCATTTGTCTTATTGGGAATATATATTTTTGTGTTTGAATGTTGAATATTCTATTTTATCTCCATCATGAATTATTTGACTTATATTATATTGAGAAATCTCCTAGATGTTGTATAAACAAATCAATTCCTTTGATATACTACACACTTCTGAAGTTTCTATATGTTCCAACACTATCCATTCATTCCTCAAGGTGTTTGATGCATATAAAGATTTGATCTAAAATTATGTCTTGACATACCTTGATTAAAGACCCCTAGCTAATCATTATGTTTCCCTAAGTTATGTGTCACTTCTATTTGCTAACTTGACTTTTGATATATTGAGCATGTCTGGTAATTTCCAATATATAATAGATGTCTTTATCAGACCATTGTTGTTGCTTCAAATACTTCAATTGCTAAAAGTAATCTATTTATGTTTCTTGGCATCAATCTATGCCTTTTTAGTTCATCGAAAGTTTGATTGATATTATTTTCATTGCTCATTATGATTTGGACTATTATGTAATAGGGAATATTCATATCTATTTCCTATTCAAGTATGTCATGTATGTTGGCTTCTTTCTCAGTGTTTTTTTGATTAATGTTGTTTTAGTAACAACCAAGCTCATTGTCTTTAATACTTATTGTTATTCAACCTATGTGCTTTTTCTTCAACATATATCATAAATCTACACATATAAAACTATACCACTTTTCATTTACAAGCCTTTTGACATTGATGACTCTAATACTAGCAATCTTGTTTATTCTTGACATCTCTATCATTGCTTTGCTTTTGTGGATGTTAGATTCTAATGGAAATATCTTAAGTTCTTCCAACTGTCTTTGACATCAATGAATTTTTTTCCATCAATCACTCATTCACCCTAAACTCATAGATTGGTTTGAACAATATCAACCACTTGACCTTCCTATTTTCTAAAATGATTATGCATTAGACGATTACCTAAATGTTGTTGAACCCATAGTCTTTTTTATTAATAAACTAGATACATGCATGATTGAGGCAAATATCAAGTATCTCAGCCACAAAATAAAATGAAAAAGAACAAGCACTCTGATGAAAAAACCACTTGGTTGTGGTGCTAAAGCCTAAAATAGTAAAAAGAAAAGGTGTATTTGAAGGTGAAAAACTACCCAAGGCACCTAAGAATGAGATAATTGGTATCTTGTCTAGACACATTTAAGAAAAATCATCGATGCTCATCGAACCTAGATAGGAAGTGAATATTGGAAAAAAAAACAAGTGAATCACATATTTTACTTAGCCAAGTCCTTATTGAAGGAGGAAAAGAAGAAGTATACTCAGTTCTTTAGTGAGAAATTTTTTGCCCAAAAATATGCTAGGTCTAGACACAAATATGATTATGAACCATATTTTGATAACACCATGGGTTAAGAAAATCAAAGAAAAGATTCAAAGGTACATCCCCATGAAGCTTTATTAGTGAAAGATAAACTTGAGAAACTTCTGCAAGTAGGGTTTATTCAAGCCATTGACTATACCAAATGAATCCCCAACATAGTTCCTATACATCTAAACATGACAAGTCTATCAGATTCTCCACTAAATTTGAGACTTGAACAAATCTTTCCCTAAGGATGAATTGATAATACCCAATAATGATATGATAGCATGGAATAGGTTTAATCTGCATCATCTGATGCAAAACAAATCTACAGATATCACTTTGTTGCTATTGAACCATGTAAGGTTTTTTAACCATAGCAACAAAGCGACCTTGTGCCACATGTCCTTATGTTTCTAACAAAGCGACATTATGCCAAGTAAATTCCAGTTGGTGATACATTATTGGTTTGACTACCACATCAACATGCATATGGATGATTCAATGAAATATTTCATTATGGTCATCAAATATGTTATGAATCAATGGTCTATTTTCAAAATCACTCGCAAAGTATGCATACCCAATCTCTGTAACACATTAATGGTGAATTAAGTATCCTCATGGGAGTATAATCTAAAAATATAATGTGTTTGCATCACATCTTGTTCTACAAAAAAATGATTGAATACTAGAGTAGAGTAAAAAGAGGTAAGAATTTAGTCTAGGAAGATTGTGAATGGTTGCCATGAGAAAATAACAAGAATATTTTAGTAAGTTCCCATCCTCATCTTGGTAAAGAAATTTTTTTACGCAAAATTTTCCATATTTTGTGAAGATTCCTCCTCGATGAGATTTTTTAATGAAAGAAAGCCCATTAGCACATGAATGTTGATGATGAATTTTTGGAACAACTGATTGCTTCGACAAATGATTCAGCCAAAGGTAAGGAATTGGTTCTCAGAGCCCTTAGATTAAAGATTTATGAAGGTTTATTTGACAAGGAAAACTTTCTTATGGATGCACATACATCCATGGGTGGTTTGGAATTATTCAAGAAATGGTTCTCCCAACAAAAATAAGACACTATGCATAATAATGTATGGGAGTTTGATGTTGGTAAAGTTATCATATCGAGAGTCTTTATGGATGTGGATTTGTTGACCATGCTTGCCAAGAGATATGACCCTATGTTACAATTGGTGAGAAACCATTTTGGAGATGACCTTTTCAATGTTACAACATATGTAATTAGAGAAGTTTTCATGTTGAACACTAACACTACCCTACATGAGGAGATTGATTTGGGGAATTTGAAAGAAAATTATGATACTTAGAGAGTCTACCTCAGGAGTGGGCCACTTTAGGAGCATTTTTCCAAAGTGGGAAATATGACATCAATTACATTGTCCACTCCAGAGCCTTTGTTAAAAAAATATTATAACCCTAGGGCCTAGGAATTGTATGTTTCCTTGTGTAAAATTTTTGGTTTAGATGAGCAAGAATATGTCTCCATGCCTCTGATGTATATGATAGCCCAAATCCTACAATATTGAATGAATTCAATTTTTTATTTTTCTTCCAATTTGGCAAAGGAGATCCATAATGGACTGATTGGAATAGGTAAAGATAACGTTGATAAACCCTTTGGATGGTATTTCATGCTCATGTACATGTTTCTTTTCAAAGGAACTTCTATTTTTGAGAAGGAAATAAAATTGGAAAAATAACATGAAAGTGAGAAAATGCATGTGCAGTTGTGGAGTGCTAATATGTCATGGGAAATGAAATATGCAAATTTTGTTAGGTTGGACAGGTACCTTATATCAAAGATGAGTGAACTGTTAGTAGAAGACAACCCTCAAATTCCTAAACCTCTATTAGAATTAATCAGATCTAAGGAGTATGCCACAAGGTTGAAAGTGCAAGGATTAGCTAAGTTAATGATTAAATGATGTATTGATAACATACTCAAAGATACAGAGGTTGGTCACACTTAGAAACATTGGAGGCATAAGTTGTAACAAGGTTGACTACAAAGCTTAAACTAAGTTCATCAGTGGGTGCCGAGCAAGCTAGTTGAAGTTGAGCAAATTCTCAGTTGGAGCCAAGCAAAAGTAAACTCTAATGTGTATTGAGTGATCTTTAGGTGCCAAGTGAAGTTCAAGTGCTGAGCAAAGAAACAAGTGCCAAGCATCAAAAAATCTTAGTTGGTGTTGAGTGAACTTTAGGTGCCAAGCATTAGTAAAATCATAGTTGGTTCTAAGTAACTCAGTGTGTGCCGAGCATCAATATTTCAATAGTGTTGAGCTGTTGCATTATTGGAAAAATTGAAGATTCACCAAATCTAAGCTGACATAGTTGTTACCTAGAATTTTGTGAACCATTTGGAGGATAAGGATGATGGGTTGGTGGCACAAAATTCTATGTAAACCATTTTGGAGAAAATTCAAGAGGATTCTTCATGATATTTCTGGAAGAAACATAATATGGGTTAAATTTAATGTATCCTACCTAATCCATACGAATTGAAATTAAAGGAGGGAAGAATCATGCGGGAAAAGGAACTCTAAGACTTCTATTTAAGAAGTCATAGATGAGGAAGCAAGTATTTTTGGTGTGTCAAATTGTGTAGTGGTTAGAAAGGTATCAAGGAGAAGGCATCTAGGAGAAGGAAGAATAGAGCACAAAGACTCTGCTTTGACAAGTAGTCAAAGAGAGATGATTGCATTGGTACATTGAGCATGGAGACTTAAGGAGATTAAGCTTGAAAAGAGGGCAAGTTGTCAAGGGTTGCAAAGACTAAAAGTCAGGTAAAGATATGAGCTAAATGGTGATCTAAAATCTACAAGTTGAGTTGTATTATGTAATCAGGTCAAAATCCATAATTGTTACTCTCTAGCAATTGTATCAATTAGGATAGAAGGAAAATCCTATCAACTTAAGTTGGCCTAATAGCCATTTGTAAATCCTTTAATAGGGTGATTTTTCAAGTGAATGTTCTAAAGTCCTCTAACTAGGCCCACTTATAATAGGGTGGTTAAATCCTTTAACCAGGTCACATTTAACAGTGTGTTGTAAGCCCTTAACAAGGCAGGCCTTTCATAGGGCATCACTTCATAAGAGTGAGAATTGAGTAGCATGTTACTGGTGGTTTTTCCCAAATTGGGTTTCTACATAAATCATTTTGTTATGTGTTGATTTTCTTATGTGTTATGCTTTCATGTTAATTTACAGTAACTTGTTGAATAGGATAGTTAAAGCTTGGATGAATGAATGATTGAATGGGTTCACTACACTTGGTAAAAAGTTTGAATAGGACATGTTGGACCTTGAATAACTGATTCACCCCCCCTCTTAGTTATTCTAAAGAATTTCTAACAATTTGTATCAGAGCCATCTATTGGTTTAGTTTCAAAGTACTAGAAGCAGAAAGATCAAGATGTCCAATAGAGAAGTTCCCAAGCTTAATAGAGACAACTTCACTACATGGAAAAGTCTGATGAAACTACACCTTGGATCAATAGTTGATTATGCAAAAACCTCCATTGGAACAGAACACGTAGACCCATCTAGACCTCTTACTATAGAAAAATTGAGCAAAACGAAGGAGCACAATCAAGCAATGCTAGAGATTGCCTCTGCACTCAGCTATGCTAAATTTGATGACATCAAGGAATGTGACACTGCATTCAAGATGTGAAAGGCCCTAATAGATATCTATGGAGGAAATCAAAATGTACAAAGAGCAAAAAGAGAAAGCCTCAAAGGAAAGTTTGATGACATGAAAATGGAGGAAGGTAAGAATGTTGCTCAATATGGATTGAAAATGAAAGAAGTGGTAAGTGCAATAAGAAGTTTGGGTGGTCAATTGGAAGAAGAGACTATTAATAGAAAATACTTGAGAACCCTGCTCCCTATCTATGCTATTAAAGTTTTAGCCATCCAAGAGCTAAGGTGTGTTCAAGGGAACACACTATCCATTGAAGGAATAGTAGGAAGACTTATGGCATTTGAATTATCCAACTTTGACAACTACAGACCTAAGAACCTTGAGTTTTCTTTCAAGTCCAAGTTGACATTGAAAGACACTGAGGAGGTGACATCAAACAAGAAGAGAAGAAAAGGAAAACATGCATCCAAAGATAGTAGCATAGATGAGGAAGATGTAGAATAGTTGGAAGCACTAGTGGCTAGGAGATTCCATAGAGGCAAAGGCAAATTCAAAGGTAAGTTGCCTATCATTTGCTCCAATTGCAATGAAGTAGGACATATTGCTGCAAGGTGCACACAGAAGAAGAACTACAAAGAAGGAAACAAGTACAAGAATAAAAGAGAAGATGATAGCAGAGATTACAAGAAAAAAGGCAAAAGATTCTACATTGTTGAAGAAGACTCTGATGAGAATAATGATGAAGTAGTCTATGGGGCCATGAAGGATGAACTAGATAAAGATGAAGATGAAGTAACAACATTGGTTACCTGTGTGAACAAGAATAAAAAGTGGATCATAGACAGTGGATACTCAGATCACATGATAGGAGACAAAAGTAAGTTCATTACCTTTATTCAATATGATGAAAATAGTATTAGATTTGGTAATGATGCTCCATGTAAAATAAAAGGAAAAGGCTCTATTAAACTCATAGAGAAAAATTAATGTGATAATGCATACTATGTGGAGGATTAAACTACAATTTGTTGAGTGCATCACAATTAGGCAATGTAGGTTGCAAAGTAGAATTTGGAAACAAATCTTCCAAGATCTATGACACTATTGGAAATGTGATAGGAAAAGGTGAACGAACTAGGAGTAACTTTTTTTACCTAGATATGGAGGATGCAACTTGTCTTGTTGTTAGACTTGATTATGTGTGGTTATGGCATAAAAGATTGTGTCATGTTGAAGAAGAAAGTCAAAGGATTGTCTAAACTGAAGAAACCTGAAAACACAATGTGCAAATAATGTCAACTAGGGAAGATGACTAAGTCTAGTTTCAAAAGCAAAACTTACACTTCCAAGGAAGTACTATAGTTAATCCATATAGACTTATGTGGTCCAATAGAAGTGCAAAGCTACCTAGGAGACAAATACATAATGCTATTTGTAGATGATTATTCCAGGATGATGATTGCTATGTTTTTGAAGCAAAAATCTGATGCATTTCAAATGTTTAAGTGGTATTTTGACCAGAGTTGAGAAAGAAATAGGAAAGAGTCTGAAATGCCTGAGGTTAGACAGAGGAGGTGAGTTTACATCAAAAGAATTTGAGGTATTCTGTAATGACAAATGTATCAAAAGGCAAACATCAGCACAAAGAACTCCACCTTAGAATGGTATTGCTAAAAGAAGGAATAGATTAGTAATAGATTGTGCAAGAACCTTGATGATGGAGAAAAATGTTGCTCTAAGTACTGGAGAGAATTTGTAAGTACTGTTGTTTACACCCTGAATAGAGTTCAAGTCAAGAAAGGTACATATGCAATACCTTTTTGAATTATGGTATGGTCACTCACCTAATGCAAAAAATTTCAAAAAATTTGGTTGTAAATGTTATATTCTTAAAGATACTAGAAATGGAAAATTTGATGCAAAGAGTGATGAAGGCATATTCCTTGGATACTCCACTAGAAGCAAAGCATATAAGTGTTTGAATACTAACACTAACAAGATTGTGGGGAGTGCAAATGTAAATTTTGATGAGCATGTAGATGTCCAAGTTGATGAGTCCAAGCAACCAGAAGATTGTAGATCCTTTGTATACTTCTATGAAGGGATGACTGTTGAAAAAAATGCTACGAATCAAGTTGGGAATCAGCAACAAATCTCAGTATTAGTCGAGTCACAGTTAGTGAATGTTGAGCTACATTTAGAAGTTGAGTTACAGAATTTAAAAAATGCACATTCTAACTCTGAATACACTATACATGAAAGAAATGATGAAGCATGACTCTGAGGCTGAAGGATCAAACATGGAAGGAAGGATAGAACCAAGATTAGCCAAATATGTAAGAAGACATCACCCTGTAGATCAAATCATTGGTGACAAGGATGCAAGACCAATGACAAGGAATAGACTCAGGAATGAATCATGTTTTCTCAGTAAGGTTGAGCCCAAAATAGTGAAAGATGCACTATAAGATGATGACTGGTATAAAGCTATGGAAGAGGAGATAGATTAGATTGAGAAGAACAAAACTTGGACCCTCGTTCCTAGACTAGCCGATGAGAATGTAATTGGTACTAAATGGGTGTTTAGGAACAAACTTGATGAGAATGGTGAGATAACTAAAAACAAAGCCAGACTAGTTTGCAAAGGCTATGCATAAGAACAAGGACTAGATTATGGGGAAACATTTGCCCCTGTTGCAAGAATGGAAGGAGTAAGAACACTACTTACATATGCTACCTACAAAGGTTTCAAAGTCTACCAAATGGATGTGAAGTCTGCCTTTCTGAATGGTATACTAGAAGAGAAAGTCTACATAGAACATTTAGAGGTATTTGTTGATGACAACAACAAAGATATGGTTTGTGAACTACAAAAGGCACTTTATGGTTTGAAGCAAGCACCTAGAGCATGGTATGAGAGACTGCACAAATATCTTGTGAAGATAGGATTTGAAAGAATAGATGACAAAAACAACCTGTATATCAAGGTAGAAAAAAGTAAAGACATTTTGATATTTGAAATCTGTGTTGATGATATAATATTTGGAGGAAAAGATGGTCTATGCAAAGATTTTGCCGATCAAATCAAGCATGAGATTGAGATGTCAATATTTGGAGAAATCAAAATTTTTGTTGGATTGCAAGTACATCAATTGAAGCATGGCATATTTGTGACCCAATCAAAATACATCAAGGAGATGCTCAAAACATTTGGATTGGATGACTCAAAACCAATTAGCACACCAATGGCAACAAGACATAAGTTATCTAAGAATGATGAGTCAACTGAAGTGAATCAGATAATGTATAGATTGATGATTGGAAAGTTGCATTATGTTGTACATAGTAGACCAGACATTGCATTAGCTATTGGAATAGTGGCAAGATTTTATACAAATTCAAAAGAAAATCATTTGATGGTAGTAAAGAGAATAATGAGGTATCTAAAAGGAATTGATGACTTTGGATTGTACTACAAGAGAAGTGAAAAGTTTGAGCTAAAAGCCTACACTGATGCAGATTGGGGAGGTAACATTGATGATAGAAAAAGCACTAGTGGAGGAGCACTTTTCTTGGGAAAAAGATTGATTACATGGACCAGCAAAAAGAAAAGTTGTACCTCACAGTCCACTGCAGAAGCTAAATATGTTGTAGTTGCTATCAATTACACCAATATTGTATGGATCAAACATTTGTTACAAGGTATGAAGCAAGAGGTAAATGAACCTATCATACTTTATTGTGATAATACAAGTGCTATCAACATATCAAAGAACCCTATAATGCATGCTAAAACCAAGCATATTGCAATTAAGTATCACTATGTAAGAGAGTTGGTGGAAGACAAACAAGTGAAGATGGAATATGTTAGCTCAAAGGAATAGATTGCTGACATTTTCACAAAAGCACTACCTAAAGATGCTTTTGAGTATCTTAGAGGCAAGTTAGGGATTATACCCCTAAACAAGGCTACTTAAGAAGGAGCAAGACTAACCTAAATCAAATGAGCTAATTGTTGAGATATTTCACATTGATGAAGAGGATATTTACTTTAGGATTACTCCTTAAGTAATTGAAGTGATAAAGTTCCAAATCAGTCACAAGCAAGATGATAAAGGGAGAAATTGGAAAGAACCTATAAATGCTACACTTGCATGTTCAAATGCTGAGAACATACGTCTTTGGAATTGTTGTCAAAGAGGGAGAAATAACAAAAAATTGATCAACTGATCAACAACTATTGAGAAGATAAAAAATGGAGAAAGAGGGAGAAAATTTTAATCAAATGAAGATTGAGGGAGAAATAGCAGAATTGGTCAATAGTTGACAGGAGAAGATGAAGAAGCTGATCAAAATAGAAAAAGAACAAGGATACAACAGCTAAGAGGGAATAGTAGAAATGAAGCAATCATGGTAGTAGATCATAAGAGGGAGATGTGAAAACTGATGTTATCACAATTACTTTTTGGCATTTGACTTACTGTTCTAACCTAGTTAGTATGTTGATAAATTGGTTCAATAATTGAGTCTGATGATTGATCAGTTTGGTTTGCCATCAATGCCAAAGAGGAAGATTGTTGGAAATATGATTGAAAAGCTCATTGTTGAAGATCAAAGAGAGAGATTGTTGGTAAAAGAATATTTTCAATCATTTTTTTGTCATTAATGTCAAACTTGCTATTTTTAGGAATGACAATTGCTTATAAGATCCAAGTACTATCACTTAGTTGATTGATGAAGAGGATCTGATCAACAAGATGTAACAAAAGCACCCAAGGGAAAGGTTGAGTTATGATGTTGTAATGAAGTGCAAGGATCAACTAAGACAATGATTAAATGATGTATTGATAACATACTCAAAGATATAGAGGCTGGTCACACTTAGAAACATTGGAGGAATAAGTTGTAACAAGGTTGATTGCAAAACTTAAACTAAGTTCATCAGTGGGTGCTGAGCAAGCTAGTTGAAGCCGAGCAAATTCTCAGTTGGAGCCAAGCAAAAGAAAAATCTTGTGTGTGCTAAGTGATCTTTAGGTGCTGAGTGAAGTTCAATTTCCGGGCAAAGCAAAAGGTGTCGAGCATCAAAAAATCTTAGTTGGTGCTGAGTGAACTTCAAGTGCTTAGCATTAGTAAAATCATAGTTGGTGCTGAGTAACTTAGTACATGTCAAGCATCAGGATTTCAATAGTGCCGAGCTATTGCATT
The DNA here is from genome assembly GCA_028749045.1 of Cupressus sempervirens. Lineage (NCBI taxonomy): Eukaryota > Viridiplantae > Streptophyta > Pinopsida > Cupressales > Cupressaceae > Cupressus > Cupressus sempervirens. The sequence goes on from CM053788.1 coordinate 195,195,339, forward strand.
ATTGGAAAAATCAAAGATTTTCCAAATTTGAGCCAACATAGTTGTTACCTAGAATTTTGTGAACCATTCAGAGGATAAGGATGATAGGCTGGTGGCACAGAATTCTATGTAAACTATTTTGGAGCAAATTCAAGAGGATTCTTCATGATGTTTCTAGAAGAAACATAATATGGGTTAAATTCAATGTATCCTACCTAATCCATACAAATTAAAATTAAAGGAGGGAAGAATCAAGCAAGAAAAGGAACTCTAAGACTTCTATTTAAGAAGTCATAGACCAAGAAGCAAGTGCTACTAGTGTGTCAAATTGCAAAGTGGTTAGAAGGGTGTCAAGGAGAAGGCATCTAAGAGAAGGAAGAATAGAGTACAGAGACTCTGCTTCGACAAGTGGTCAGAGAGAGATGATTGCATTGGTACATTGAGCATGGAGACTCAAGGAGACTAAGCTTGAAAGGAGGGAAAGTTGTCAAGGGTTGCAAAGACTGAAAGCCAAGCAAAGATATGAGCTGAATGGTGATATGAAATCTGCAAGTTGAGTTGTATTCTATAATTAGGTCAAAACCCTTAATTTTTACTCTCTAACAATTGTATTAGTTAGGATAGAACAAAATTTCTATGGAATTAGGTTTTCCTAACAACCATTTGTAAATCCTTTAATAGGGTAGCATTCCAAGTGAATGTTCTAAAGTCCTCTAACTAGGCCCACTTCTAACAGGGTGGTTAAATACTTTAACCAAGTCACATTTAACAATTTGTTGTAAGCCTTTAATAGGGCAGGCCTTTCATAGGGCATCACTTCAGAAGAGTGAGAATTGAGTAGCATGTTACTAGTGGTTTTTCCCAAATTGGGTTTCCATGTAAATCACTATGTTATGTGTTGATTTGCTTATGT